>JAQQSW010000450.1:0-19415 GCA_028646575.1 Pseudocheirus occidentalis | reverse complement strand
CAGTAGATCAAAGCATCTGCCAGCTCCTCTATGATCGTGGCTGTGCCCTGCTGGTCAAATGTATGGCTCTTCTGCAGCTCCTTGTAGAGTTCACCTCGAGGTGCATATTCCAGAATCAGGTAAACCCGACTACGGTCATGAAAGTAATTGTAGAGGCAAAGAATGTTGGGGTGCCGAAGATGAGACTGGATCTCAATCTCTCTCCGAAGCTGGTGTTCTACACCTTCTTTCTCCATCTGAGACTTGAAGAGAACCTTCAGTGCCACAATGAACTGGCTGTTCATTTCCCGAGCCAGGTACACATTCCCAAACTTGCCCTTACCCAGTGGCCGCCCAATTTCAAAGTCATCAATTTTGAATTGATGCACTGGGAGGTTCTTCACATTGCTGCTATCCACCCCTATCCTGCCAGGTACAGCTGCTGGCTGGGTGCTTGAAGGCTCTATAACAGGTCTGGGACGATTCATGAGAAGGGTTGAAGAGGGAGTGGCTAGCTCTTTCCAGAGGATCCTCAAGGGCAGGGCATTCTGGCTGGACTGATGCAAGGACAAGCTGTAAGATCCTAGATGGGCATTCTTCTTGTGTGACATCTTGCAAAGGAAAAAGGGGTGGAAGAAATTAGTTCGGGTGTCCACTACTCCTCAGAGTAGTCACCACCTCAGTGTAATGAGAAGGCAAACCTCAGTCTAGTTCCCAGCTCTGGTCTTTTCATCAAGCATGCTTGAAAGTGCTCTATTTCACTGAACATCCATTTCCCACCTGAAAAATTATACTTATTTTTGCTGGGTAAGTGATTCTTTGTTATACTTCTAGCTAGTCTTTGTTCTCTGGAATATCATTTTAAGCTCTCTGATCCTTTAATATAAAAAGCTTCTAAAATCTTGTCTTATTCTGACTGTGGATGACTGATACTTGAATAGTTTCTGAGTGCTTACACTATTTTCTCCTTGAACTGGAATTTCTAGAATTTGGGTGTTTTCATTTTGGGCTCTCTTTCAGGAAGTGATTGGTGTACTCTTTTGATATCTATTTTACCTTCTGGTGTAAGATAAAATATCAGGACAGTTTCCCTTGATAATTTCTTAAAAGATGACATCTAGCCTCTTTTCTTGACCATAGATTTCAGGTATTCCAATAATTTTCCTAGACCTATTCGCCTAGACCTATTTTCCAGGTCGGTTATTTTTCCAGTGAGATATTTCACGTTGTCTTCTATTTTTTCTCATTCTTTTTTTTGTTTGTTTCCATTTTCTCAATTCTAATTATTAAGGAATTGTTTCTTCAGTCAATTTTTGTGCTACTTTTTCCATTTGGCCTATTTTGCTTTTCAGTGCACACTTATCCTCATTTGGGTTTTTTTTTTTTTTTGGTATCTCTTTTACCGTTTGGCCTAATTTGTTTTATAAGGTGTTATTTTCTTAAGTAATTGTTTTTATGTCTCCTTTACCAAGCTTTGACTCCTTTTCATGATTTTATTATATTACTCTCATTTCTCTTCCCATTTTTTTCATCTACCTTGCTTACCTGATGTTTGAAATCTTTTTTTGAGCCCTTCCATGGCTTGAGACCAATTCATATTTTTCTTGAAGGTTTTAGATATAAGAGTTTTGACTTTGTTACCTTCTGAGTATATGTTTTTATCTTCCTTTTCACCATAGTAACTTTCTATGGTCAGACTTTTTTCCTGTTGTTCATTCATTTTCCAGTCTATTTCTTGACTTTGAACTCTGTTAAAGTAGGGTTCTGCTTCTAGGGTGGAGGGTGCACTGTTGCAAATTTTAGGGTTTTGTGCAACTCTTTTCAGAAATACTTCTAGGGACCTGTAAGTTTTCAGGTCTTTCAGGGTGGTATGATCTAAGGAGAGGTTTCTTTAATATTTTTCTGGTCTGTGTTCTGGCTTGTGAGCAAACCCCAAGCACTCTTTTCTGCCCTGGAACTGACAAGGATTCCTGCTCCAATGAGGTTGACAAACTCTGAAGTACTAGTGTTCCTCTTTGTCCTGGGACTGCTACCCAGGACTGTCATCCAGATTGCCTTCTAATTAATTGTTTGGATGCCCTCCCTACCCCCACCCCTCTTACTGTTTGTGGACTGAGAGTTTGGAAATACTAGCTGCCACTGCTGATTCAGTGTCCGCAAGGCCTGTTTTTGGTTTGCTGAGGCCTACTCTGTGATGGCACAACCTGTGCTGGAATGTGCTTCTCCCTCCTCCAGTGGGACAGACCTTTTCTGCTGACCTTCTAAGTTGTCTTTGACTGGAAAATTATTTAACCCTTTCCTTCTGTGGGTTTTGCCACTCCAGGAAATGTTTGATGGCATTATTTAAAGGTGTTCAGAGGGGTTTTTTTTTAGCAGAGCTAAGGTAAGAAACTGCATTTTCTCTGCCATATTTCCTTTGCTTCCTCCATCCCAGAGAATTATAAAATCTGTGTTAGGTTTGAGGTTTCATTAAATAACTTATTTTTCCTTTTGCATTCTTTTGCCTGATTCCTCAGGTTCCTTATAAAGATTTCCCTGCTTTCCCAAGCCCAGATGGAATGATGGTAAGAAGGGAAGGTAGGTTGTAAGGGAGAAGACTAAAAAGTCTATGTAGTCTTTCTGTAATATGGTTACATATCAAATATAATAACTGTTTGTTGACTATTCAATGGAGTACTATCTAGATTTACCCCTGTAGCTATCCTGATTATTTCCATCTAACAGGGGCTGGTGAGCAGGCATCAGTACACTTGGCTGATGTAACCTTTCATGTGAAAGAGACCAGAAAGAATATTTTCAGACATGCCAGGCAATCAGCATTGCTCTTAGGATATTTAGAGTATAGTGAGACATTCTATATTTGGCCAGGGTCAAGTTTGCTAACTCCTTGGCAAAGAGAAGTCTCTTTGATTGACTGTGGAGCAGGAGTTAGGATAATTTTGAAAAAGACCTACACCTAGCACTGCTCTCTGGGTTCTGCTTCTTTCTAGACTTACTGGTTAACTGGAGAAAACTAGCTGAGGGACACTTAGTGGGAGAAGAGCCTCAGTCTCTCTATTACCCAGAACCCAAGGATTTAATCAGTGATGGTTAACTGATGTGGTGGTGGTAGTGGTGGAAACATACCAGAAGTAGGGGTTGGGGTGGGACTCAAGGCAAGTGCATTAGATAAAAGTCACCCCACCCCTTCAGAGCTGTTCTAGAAGCCTGTTAGATAGCTAGCTTAGCCCTGGAAGACTAAAACCAGAGTAATCACTAGAGCTGAATAGAGAGAATCCTTGTAATTCTTTGGTTTCTTCAGAGTTTGAGGAATTTAATCAAGTGGGGTAAAAACATGCCTCAGGAGGGGAAATGTGTCCTCCCTCTCTCTCATTTGATAGGGCATCCAGTTCTTGGACAGTGCCCTGGACTCTTGTGTCTCCTCTCCAAATCTGACTCACTCTCATAGGACTGACTCTTTTCCTGCAAGTAGTGCTTACATCATAGGGTCAGGGTCTTGTGGCAGGTAGAGGCTGCTCAGAACATGGTAGACCTGTGGTGGACCTCATAAATATCAATCCTCACTAGCAAGTTCCTTAATGTAATTGGCATCACTGACAGGGTGCATAATACAACTGCCTTTCTTCTCTTTCTTGTGTCCTGAATTTAACAGCAGAAAGTCTTTTGAAGAGCAAAGGAAATGTAAACTCAGTTTATCAGGAGCTTCAAGATTCCCTTTTCTTCGCTCTACTCAATAATCTCTTTCCCTATCTGCCCTTCCTCAAGGTCATTAGAAAGTACTGTTATATGCATGTCCCTTTTCTCTTTGCAATTAGAGTAAAAAGTTCCTTGAAGGCAGAGAACACATCTTTGTACTTCTTTTGCATTCCCCAATGCACATATACTGTCATGAATAAATATTTTTTGATTGAAGATTGGGTAAAGAAGGAGTAAGTTGATTGAAATATTTTTTAAAATAGTATTTTTGTGTTCTGTTTATCTGAAATATTTCTGACCAAATATTGTAAAAATGGTCATTTTTATTAAAAAAAAGACAACTAAGAAAACAAAATCCTTGAGAACTGATGAACACTTAGGCAATTAACTTGTCCTTTAGAAGTTTTAAAAGATGTTTACTGTTTGCATATATTTTTTTTCTATTCCTGATTTCTCCCCAAATGAATCAATGGAAGGAAAACTCAGAGAACTACTTCCTTCCATATTTCTTCATAACTTTTGAGTTATTAAGAATTTTACTATTTTATTACCACTATTATTACTATTCACTAACTCTATCCAGTCCAGTGGCAAAGCTAGTATATATTAGTGGGAAAATCCTGTCCATTCCCAAACTGAATAGGGTCCAGAATTGTAAGGTGACAAAGTTCAAATTAAGTTTCTCTTTGAGAAGTAGCATTGGTTGGTTGCTGTCCTTTGTTCTTGAAATTGACCAAAATGATATCATTATGCTAGAGTCAAGTTACAGTGTGTCTGACTTTGAGAAGTAGGATAATTAAGAAAGATCATTGACTTCAAACTTAGAAGACTTAGTTGCGTGACTAAGAGAAAGTCAGAGATTCTCTGAGTCAGTTTCCTGATCTGTATCCAACAGTCCATGCATAGTAGAGATGCATTGTGTAATTCCAGGTGGGATTTTGTTTTAGTTCAGTTTTTGAATATTTTGGAGATGATGGATTCCTTGTGTGCTTTCAGCTGGTCAAATGTGACGCAGTCCTGGAAGACTTGGGTGCTTTGAGGATAGAAAAGTAATTTCATTATTAACTACTGAGGAAAAAGAGCCAATAACTCAGTGGACCTTTACAAAATAAGTGACTCTGAGCTTGTTGGTCTCTTTTTCTTTAATTCCCTCTAGTAGCATTATATAACTCTGAGACTTCCTGGAAGGTGTGGAAGAAGGATAAAATTTCTCCATCCTAAAAGTTTGTCTCATGCTCCCATGTCACAACTATTAGTAGAGAGGCAAACTTGAACCTGGGCTCCTGGATGCTTTTTCTGTTTTGTGCTTATTTGCCTAATGCTACATGAACAAAAAAATGATGGACATCCCCAGACTTGGAGATAACCTCATGATTTTGAGAGGTCTAGGGTTCTTGGGATCTCAGTCAGTACTGGCTACACTATGGAAGGAGTCCCTGGTGACTACTCTGGCTTAGTTGGAGAAGATGACTACATACTAGAGAATAAGCCCAATTCCTTCCCTGACCCCACTGCCAAAAGATGTATACTGCAAAGGAGATAGTACAAAACCAAGGTGAAATATAAAGTAACTGTTCAGTGGTTTGACAAATGCCCTTAAGTCACAACCTCACCAAAAGAGTAGTTATTAATGCTAAATTTTTCCATATTTATTTCAGTCAATGTTCACTTGGGAAAGTCTTTTTGTCTTAGACATTCTGTGTGTGTGTGTGTGTGTGTGTGTGTGTGTGTGTGTGTGTGTGTGTAGGAAATAAATACCTGTCCCATACCTGATTTATATGGTACTTTGGAAATTTTTCTACTTGACCTGAGTCAAAACTTAAGTTTTAAGTAAATTTTCCCCATGAGATCAAGCCAAAATGTGAGACAAAGAATGCATGAAAGGGAATCTGACTTTTTGTTAAGTTAATCAGGTTCCCACAAGAGTGAATCCCATTTAAATCCCACTTAAAGGTTCCAACTTCTCTCAAGGAATGAGGGACAAAGGGACAGACAAAACTGAGGATCATAATATGTACATCATAGGGTTGTCAATCGAGTCTAATAAGATTATGAATGTAAACTGTTAAATCCCAGAATCATGGACTAGTAGAGCTGGGAGGGATTTTAGAGCTTTCATTCAAACTCCTTCATTCTTTAAAAACTGGAGTCATTTTAGTAACTTGAACTTGTAATATGTATATACTAAATATCAGAACCTAGCCTTGAACTTGTAATATGTATATACTAAATATCAGAACCTAGCCTTAGGTCTATGTTTTCTCTCTTCTAATCTAGTGCTCTTTTGACTTTACAAATGTGAGCTGTTCCTATCTCCATATATGGTCTAAAGTGCATAGTACTAAGGAATTTCCTGAGACTCAGACTTTAAATGACTTATTGATGGTCACATATTGGGTAGTGTCAGAAGTGGGATTTGAAGATGGAGTTACCTGACTCTAAGATGATCACTGTGGCTTTAATAAAAATAAAATGCTTTGCAATATTCATTACTCTCACATTATCTAGAGGATTACTGTTGCCAAGGAACAAATAAAATTTATGATCCTGGACTAGATAAGTTTAGACAGATAAAAGTTAAAACTTCTGAGAATAACATAAATATGGCCACAATAAACACACACACACACACACACACACACACACAATTTTCCATGATTAGCCTGGCTTCTAAATCTGTATACTAATGCATATAATATGTGCAATGGGGGAATAGATAACATAATTAAAACTCAAAGCTATGACTCCTTTGTGTCTCTGTGGAGCCTCCAATCACATGAATGTACCAGGGTACAAAGAGTCAGTAATACTTTCTTCAAGAAATATTTGAAGATTTGCAATTGTTTTGCATTTTATAAAATATATCAGTTTCAAATTGAGTTTTAATATTCACTATTTGGAGATGATGAAATTTCCCATGATCTAATATAAGTACTTTGGAGGAATGGAAAAGATAGATATGAACATATTCTTAAGAAAATGTTTTAATTTGTAATAGCTATAAGCTGCCACACAAGTTTACGAGGAGGAATTGCAGGTCCTAAAGGCAGAAAAGTGTTATGGTGAAGGTAATTATCTTTGTATCAAAAGATGTGGGTTCAGTTCCCAGCTCTTCCAGTTATTAGTGAGGTGACCTTAGACAAATCAGTTAACCTCTTGAGACTTCAATTTCTTCATGAGCAAAATGATTACATAATATTTCCATTACCGCTATACCATAATTGTGTGTAAAATGGTATAATAATGTCAATTATTATCACATATGACTGCTGGTTTGTTAAATTCTTCCATAACCCATTCTGTGTTCTTGATTGGCCTTGTTTATATCCTTCTGAGTTTTGACACATTAGTACAGAAAAGAAAGAAAATCCATGGGAGCAGAAAAATGATTCTTTCTAATGTACAGCATAATGTTGCTTCCCTTATGTGCTACTAAATTAAACATTTTTTAATTAATTTTTTTGGAAATAATAAAAAATCATAGCTGATATCAGAAACTTGAAAGAAAATGATTATTTGAGGAAAGATGATACATGGGGGTTTAAATAGGTAGTGTTTTGTCTAATGATTGTCCTTTACTCTTTGTTTGTAACTATGTCATTGTAATTTTGAAGGACATTCAACCCAGAAACATGGGGTATATGCATCCTCAGTGGAAAGTAAAGTGAGGAGTGTTTTTTATCATCAGATTATCCAGACATTAGGATGAGACACAAGTAATAAAAACAAGATTTCAATTGTCATAGTATCAGTTGTAATTATTATTTTCAATAAGAAAATAAAAGGAAAAACACACTGGCCATTTCTGCAGATTTCAGTGTAATGGTGGTGGTAATTTGAAGATCTTCCCTGCTTTGAAAATAAACTCTGCCCCCTAATAAGCTGAATGTAATCACATGGAACCTGTGGTGGAAGGAGTTTGTTGAAGGTAGAGCAGAACCCACAGAAAACTGGGATTCAGAACAACTAGATGGTGAGAGATAAGAAGATGGCAAGCAACAGACAGGCCTGTGAGTAAATATTCATTTTATCTTGGTATGTGGGAAGGCTAAAGAATGATGTGGCTGTCTGTGCTGTTATGGCTTATTAACTTCTTTGCTACTATGGTGGAATTGGCTTACTGGCTTTGGGATTCAGTTCTCTGGTGTCTGAATAAATGTTTTGCTTCTGTCTTGTATATGGAGAGCCTGTTATATTTTGTGGTTGAGCACCATGTGGATATATTTATAGTGATTGTGGGCACTGTAAATATTGGGTTGGTGCTTTAGACCGAGGAGGGGAAGTCCTGATTTTTGCCTACTTAATTTTCTTTGGAAAAAAACAAACAAGATGAGATCTCTCATTTTTTTTTCTAAATTATGAACCTGCACTTTGCTCTCCATCAAGACTCAGTTATTTTTTATCTCTTGGCTATTCATAATGCAAATAAATATTTGTGTGGGTCTCTTTTCAGTGTTTTAAAGTTACCTATCTTGTACTCATGGTAGGCTCCAATTCAATTTATATTCCTACGTATAATATAGTAAAACCAATAATGGCTGCATAAAAGAAATAGTGGAAAGAGTACCAAGGAGACATCAGGAAACTTAGCTTTCAAGTCTACCTGGAACATTTCTCACTGTGTGACCATGGGAAAATCATTCAGACTCTTTCCTTCATATCTAAAGTGAGGCTACTCATATTTGCCTTACCTATCTTAGAAGGTAATTTGGAGGAAAATGTTTTATAAACAATTAAACGCATGTGGAGGAGGAGACTGTCATTGAAACAAAGGCTTATAGAGCTAGAAGGGACATTAGAGACCATTCCAGGGGTGGAGGGGGTTAATTCAGTCCAAGGGTCATACTTAAGGATCTAAAGAGCCTGGAGACCACAATTTCCCCACCTTTGTCCGAAACTAACTCCTTTATGTTACAGATGACAAAGCTAGGACATAAATAATGTTAATGATTAGACCAGGGCCACATAGGCTGTAAGTGCCAGAAGCAGGACTGAAAAGGTTTCAGAGTCCAGAGTCAGTATTCTTTTTCTTGTGAACTCTGTTGCCTCAGTCAGCATGGATGAGTATCGACCATATCCATCTTTTTAAACCAGAGTTTCTTAATCTGGAAGTTACAGATCTTCAAGAGTTTGATGGATAGATTTCATGGGGTCTGTCACCGTGGATGGGAAAGATACATCTGGATTTTCTCTAGCCTTTAGTTGAAATTTAGCATTTCCTTCCAGTATGATTTATAAGAAAATGAAAAAAAAATACTGAGAAGGGGTAAGCTTCATGAGACTGACATAGGGATAGATGGCATAAAAAAAGGGTAAGAACCTCTACTTTAAGGATTATAATAAGAAAATGATTCCCTTGATATTCTTTTTTTTTTTTCCTTTTCGGAGGGGAGAAGTTAGGGCAATTAGGGTTAAGTGACTTGCCCGAGGTCACATGGCTAGTTTTTATGTTAAGTGTTTGAATCTGGATTTGAACTTAGGTCCTCCTGAATCCAGGGCCAGTGCTCTATTCCCTGTGCCACCTAGCCACTCCATGATTCCTTTAATATTCAAGAAGAATGGTATCAAATTTGGTTACTTCTCAGACTGTAGACCTCTGTGGGTGAGTTCCCTAGTAGGTCATGATTTTTCTTTTGCTTCATAGTCAATGGATTTCCCTCCCCCCCCCGCCCCTTTTTATTTATTCAGCAAATGGTAGAATTGTACTAGTTATAGTGCTGGAAACAAGAAGACCTGAATTCAAATATTGTCTCTGACATTTAGTTGCTGTAGGACAGCAGACAAGTCCTTAACCTGTCTGGGCCTCAGTTTCTTGAGGGTGTTGGGCTGGATGGCTTCTGAGGGGCCCTTTCAGTTCTATATCTCCGCTCCTATCATACTATGAATGTGAACAAATATGGAAAATTCTAGTTTATGGGAGGTCTAAGTGCATATAGATTCTTACACCCTGCTGATTACAGAAGCCTTCTTTTTTAACTGCCACAACCCCTAGAACCCCTAGACTCAGCAGAAATAATGCAAAAAATAATGCACTGCTGGGCAAAAAGGAGAGAACAAGCTCCTCCTGAGTATGTGGCCCTATGATGGCAGACAAAAATGAGCCTTCATCAAATCTTTGCAATTCAATCAAAATAAAGAGTTGAGACCATCTTCAGATCTCAGAATTTAGAAAATTTTTCCTTGGTAAGAACACAGGGACCCCACTCCTTAAAATGCAATCATCCTATTCCTGCAATCACCTACTTGAAGAACCATCTTATTCATTTACACAAAAAGCAAGCCCCATCCTACACCACTCCCCATACAGAGTTAAATATTCTTGCTTTCCCATTTTGGAATACTATTCTAACATTTTCCCTTACTCTGAAACATTGTGGGGAAAAGTACAGCCAATTAGGTCAATAGCTTTCTGACACTTAAGCATTAATGTTTTAACCCTGATAAATTTTATAATTAGTAAAACACTGACTGCATTTCTTTTAATTACCATAATCCAAATACAATCCCTACGGTGCTGGGATGACCATATGTTCATCTCACACTTTACAGTAATTGTGTAACCTGCACCTCTGAAAAGGCTTTAAGATGCCTTTTTTTTGGCCTGTGAGAAGTGGCTTGCTTCACTATGAGCTGTAATATTTCAAGTGGGAATTGCAAATTATTCTGATCAAGGTTACCTTATTTTTCCTGAAATTAATGTTCAGTGACATGAGCTCTTTAGACTATGTCTTTTCATTTCATTTTAAAGGTATGTAATGTGTTTTTACATAGCAAAGAAGGAAGGTAAAATTAAAAATCAATGCTACTGTTGGCTGGAGAGTGAGCCTAATTTCCACCATATGGCGCTATATATATATATATATATATGTATATATAGTTAACATGCATGAAACAAAGGGCAGGACTTCTCTGGTCCTTTCAGGTTCCACATCAATTTCTTTCTTTTTTTTTCCTTTCTTTTTTTTAAGAAGATACACATGCTTAACATAAGTCTCATAAATTTCATTACCTTTTTTTTCCCCTCACTTTTTTTAGGGGAAGCAGCTTGCAGATCTCCAACATTGCATAAAATACCCATTTGTAATTATGCTTAACCTTTCTAAAGCCTCTGGGTAAAGTTTGCTCATTAATCTTTAACCTGACAAGCCTTAGGGTTTGTGAAATTGGTACCTCTATGTATTCAAGGCACAGAGACCACAGGCAGAGGTACAAAAGGGGTAATTAAGAGGAGGTGAGAAAAGAAATAGAACAAAACTAGAGGGATATGATTATATTATGGTAGATGTCAGCAGCAGGGACAATGGAATGCAAATCATTACAGACAGCATTCAGAAAATAAACGAGGCTATATGTTTTTAGAACTAAACCAATTTGATCATTTTCTGTCTCACTTGATTGAAAATATCGTGCTCCAAATTAAATCTAAAATATAGCTATCCTAACAGTCACAAAATCTCAGGATTGACTACATTCATAGGCCATATTTTTCTTCAGATTATGCATCCTTTAAATTTTTTTTTTCCTAAGAAGCACCAGAGGTGAGATCTGAGGAATGCAAAGACACTTCCTGAACAACTCTTTTGTGGTTATGATAACATTCAAAATGTTTTTTTCTGGGTTTTCAAGCCTCCATTTACTAGAGAGGTTATTAGAGGTAGAATGATTAAATTGTGGCTCCATAGAAAGTATCATATTCTTCATGTACTGTTTATAGACTCTTTTGCAGGAGTAATTCAGGAAAATTTAGAAACTACACTTAATCTTTGAAGTTTAAAGATACTCTTCAGCATGTTTCTTTTTTGGGTTATTTATAAGCAAAACAGACAATAGTAACATTAATTTGGTGTCATAGAAATTTGGTTAAATTTTCTCCTTAAAATGATGGCCTTTGTTGGCAGGAAGCAGATTGGAATCCTACTAAAATTCATCTGTTTAACAGCAATATCCTTCTGGTGATGATACAAACCTGTAAATCATAGACCACCATGACTGGCAAAGAATCAAAATTGCTCTGACTGAAAGAGCAATGCAGAGAGACCCTGCAGTCTGATACCACTGAGGACTTGCATGTAAAAACTGGCACAGAAAACAAGGACCTTTATGATAGAAGAAGGACATAAGACAATCATTTACTGAAAGTTAGGAATTGCAGAGGAAAGGTGATTGGTACCCTAAGAATGTTAACAGACTTCCAGGAAAGTTATGAGTCTGCTGGATTGAACTTTTGTGGAGAACTTATAGGAGAATCTAGAAAAGAATTGAGTTGAATGAGACAGCATGGATGGGCTGTGCTTTATATACTAGCAGTAAGAGTCTGTACCAATGAGATCACAGACCCACTAAAGCGATTATTACCCAAGTGATTGCTATTTGTCTTTCATTTTTGAAAGAGAATTATGACATTAGGGAGGTAATATCATGACATTCAAGTGAATTGGATTTAAGTGAGGGAGGGCTGTGCAAAGTCACCAGGCTCATTTTCTCCTCTGAAGCCATCTGAGTCCAGTGGCCAGATATAGATCAGGACAACTGGAGATGACCCAGGATGCAGTGGGGGACCTTAGTCTTTTCAAGGTAAGGTCTTCAACAGGTTTCAGTTTGACTGAGGCAACACCCATTCATTGACTAAGACCTTATAAGAAATGAGGCAAAGAATGGCCTCTTAAAAAAATCCAACTGGTGTAGGCATAGAAGGAAAGCAATCCAGACATGGGAGAGAAACCTGTACAAAGACATGGGGACTGGAAATGGAATGACATAAATGAATAAGAGCAAGTATATTACTTTGGCTGGAATATAAAGTGAGTGAGATGAAGTAACATGAAACCAGTTGAAAATGACTTTGAATGTCAGATGAGGATATTTGTGTCATTCTTGAACTGAGACTAAGGTACTAAAACTTATTGAGCAAAGGAATGATATGATCGTGCTTATACTTTAGAATTATCAATATGGGAGCTTCAGGAAAGATGCATTTTCAAGTAAGTGGTTTAGAAATGAACCTCAACAAAAGCAAGTGAATGTGCAAAGAAATAATATCACACAGAGCACCTATACTTATGTCACTTAGAATCTAAGAATGTATTGGAATATGGTTACCCCATTCACCAGTTTTGACAAAATAGTAGTTTGCATGGTCAATGAAACAGAAGATGCAAAGTCAGTTGTATAAGTTCCAGTTACATCCCCATAATATGAAACTTTGAGAAAGTCTATGAGGAACAGACAGAAATAATTCAACTCCACAGTGTTAACTGCAATGTCCTTCACACTGAGGTGTTGAACCACAATGATGAGTGAAGAAAAATAATCAGCCTCCCTTTTGTGTTTGTGTCCCCATTGCCTAATATAATGAATAGTACATAATAGACACTTACTAAATGCTTATTGATTGGTCAGTCAACCTACAATAAAGAAAATGATGCATAGAATATTCCCTCAGGGATTGCAAGATGAATGAAATGTTCCACAGAAGGCCAAGCAAGGCAGACAGGCCCGTCTTCCATACATAGGAAAATGAATGAACACAGTATGCCTAGCATACAGATTGGATAAGAAATAATGGAGAAGCCAAAAAGTTTGTGGAAAATGAGGTATTTATCCATCTACTTTAATTCTTCTTCTTCTTCTTCTTCTTCTTCTTCTCCTTCTTCCTCTTTTTCTTCTTCTCCCTTCTCTTTTTTCTTCTCCTTCTTTGCTGTGAGAGATACAAAGATTCAAAACAAACAATATCATGACTTTTGCTCTTAAGGGATATATATTATATTTAGGTACCATACAGTGTACTAATTTATAACTGACAACTCATTTAATCCTCACAAATTAAGTACTTGGGGAGTTAAGTACTAGCACTAATCTCATTTTACACTTAGGCAAACTGAGGCAGAGATTAAGTGACCTGCTTGAAGTTATACAACTAGTGAGCATCTGAGACCAGATTGGAACTTGATAATTCTTGACTTCCTGTCCAATACTCTATCTGCTGCACCATCTCATTGCTTCTTCTCAAAGAGTATACAATATGTTCACAGGTAAGTTCCTAATGTGAAGTAGAATCTCATGATGACAAAGGAGAGATCTGGAAGAATGTGAAGAATGCTTTCCATTGCTATTGGAAAATTTGAGGAGGAAGCAAATAATTTCAGATTGAATTAGGGAAGGAGAGGCAGTGATCCAAAAGGCTTCATAGAGGTGATGATAGCTTGAAGGAATAAAATAATTCTAAAATTTTTTTAAATTAAAAAGGAAGGCTTAAAGGAATAAAATAATTCTAAAATGTGGAGATGAAGAGAACATGCTTTGTAGGAAGAAAATGACATGCCAAGCTTAGGAAGCAAGCCATATATTGTGGTCAGATTTTCAAGTATATGAAAAAGAATGGTAATGGAGGCTAGAAAGCTATACTGGAGCCAGATTGTAAAGTCTTAAATGTCAAGCTAAGAAATTTGAATTTTATGCAAGAGGCAATTGGGAGCCACTGAAATGTTTTGATCGGGGGAGTGGCACAATAAAATCTATTACTAAAGTCATTATTAATTTTTTTTCTTGTTACTATGTGGAGGTTAGATTAGAGAGGAGAGAAGCTGGAGCTAAAGAGACTAGTTTGGAATCTATTCCATTAATTCAGGGAGAAGCAATTAGGGGCTGAATTAGGGATTGGCCATGTGTATGAAAAGGTGGTAGAATCAAGAGATGCTGTGGTTGGATTAAGAAATTTAGTTAATAGGATGGAGATTATGAGGGAAAGTGAAGAGCAAAAGAGGTAAACTGATTTAGAGACTATTGATTGGCATAAATCCAAACAGTTAAACTGAGAGGAAGGGGAATTTTTAGGAGAAGCAGATAATAAATTATTTTTGGAAATATTTAGATTGAAGTTGGTAGTTCTGAGGAGAGAATGGAGCTGAATGGATAGTTAGAGCAAGCACAACATAAGAATCTCTAGTCATTGTTAGATGCATGTTCTCATCACATTTCATCACAATTAGGGAGGCAACGTAGTTAGTTAAATAACCGGTATTGTTGCTGCCAGTGGCCTGCACAGAGGCACCAGTCTTCTTCTCTAAAGCTGTCTGTAGGTAACTTATAAAATCAGTGACTGCCTGAATCTTGGAACTGTTCTGTTATTATAGTCTAGTCCATTATTGTGCGGTTGCAAAGTTATTTGTTTAGGAAGCAGGGAAAGAGACAGAATTAGGTGAGACCACTGTGTGACAGAGTTATGTGGCTCTTGGGGGCTGATGTTCCTCGGTGACTTTTCTTGTCTGTCTATATTTGTGTTCCCAACTTCATGTGGATCTCGAGGGATGTTTTATTCACCAGGCTATGCTATAAGGTATATGAACTATTCTAAAGTTATAATAGCATTCCCTGGCTTTTATAGTTAGTCTTTCAGAGTTAGGTCTGTGTGTATATGTGTATACATACACACATATGCTCATATATGTGTGTATCCCCTTGTCCCAGGCATAGTAGGCACTTATCATAGGGAAACTGAGTGGCCCTGTATTGGATTGGGAAGCATCTTTGATGGAAAAAGGGAAGAAACAATTTCCTAAAAGATAATCAGTGATTTAAGATGGTACCAGAACAAGCTAGTTCTTTCACTTACTGCCTGAGTAACCATGGGCAAGTCCCTTTTTTTCCCCTGAGCTTCAATTTCCCTATCTTTAAAATGAGAGAATTAGACTTGGCTAACATCCCTTCCACATCGAAATCCCTGTGACACAATTCCTACATGGGAATTCCATCATTGGATAATAGTTTTATGTTAAGTATAAGGCAGGAAATGAGGTCACTGTTCTCAGTCATTAAGTAGTTCTGTTTACTAAGATTCATTTTGGACTGGGAGGTCTTGCTGGTCATTTAAAAAAAAGTTCTCCAAATTTGGTAAAGTACTCTTCTATGGATAGTGAGTGATAGCTAGTGAGTCCTGGTATACATGTCTGAACAGAGGAATAACTAATTGGAGCCCAGAAGGAGTGAGATTGGAACTAAGAAGAGTAGGAGGCATAGACTAATAATGAGGAGAACTCCCAGTTTATGCAGCTGAGGAGTAACTGGCAAGGACCGGTTTCTTGCATTTGTTTATACTGGGCTCTGGGTCACCAGTGTTTACCCTGCTTTGATCCCAAGCACTCAACACAGTGACTGGAACATAGTAGGTCCTAAATAAATGTTTATTGACTAACTGATTTACCCAGCATTTTGCTTTTATTTGTTTATATTTGTGCTCTCCCACCTCATGCATACCCCTAGTGATCTCTTGTTCATCAGGCTACATTCCAATATGTCTGAGCTATTGGAAATATACACTAGCTTTCCATGGCAGATCTTTTCTCTGTATGATTGCAGGGCTATGGTTAAGGAGACAGACTCCTCTTCACAATCTCCTAATAGATCCAGTTTCAGGGATGAGGAAGTGGATTCCACAGGTTGACATCTACAATGAGCTCCCCACTCTTTCTCTAAAATTTCTTCATAGTAGCTTCCAGGTGGGGATAGAAAACATTTGCTGGTAATGTAAAGATCCCCAATAAGGGATCTGAACCCAGGGTGGGATTGTGCTATGCAGTCCCTCTCCCTGATTTAGGTTTAGGACACTCTGACTTCTAGAAAGAAGCTCCTGGGATAGGACCTGAGGACAGAAAGAAACTATGGGCACAAGTCAATGTGGTCTGGAGTGTCTGGGAAGTATATCTGAGTACCAGTTGACTTCCTCTTTGGGGTCAGTCTGGCCAGGAGCCTTATAGGAAACCATTAAATGTACCAATAAGCATTTATTAAGTGCCTCCTATACTCCAAATGCTATGCTAGGTTCCAGTATTACCAGGGAGGAAAAACAAACAAATGAAGGCCTCTGTCCTCAAGGACCTTACATTCTAATGTATGTCATAGAAAGGGTGGGTCTGTTTTTACTCCTGAGCTACTGTATTATGAGTACCTCAATATGAGAATCCCCAAACCCAACATTGAGAGGATTTCCTATATTATTTATTGCAAATATTCAGTCATCCCCCCTATTTTCAGTTCAATAATAAAAAGAATATTTCCATTGATAATAATGCATACCAACTGCTACCACAGTTACAATTAGAATGAAAGATATGAAAAAGAAATGCAGGCATGATTAACTGCCTTTCAAACAAAGGCTAATTTACAGCTTTGAAAAGAGTGGCATGATGTAGAATATGGAAGTGGCAAAATCTACATATAATTTTTCTATCACATGAAACACCTACTAAGTTGAGTTTAAAAATGATAATATAAATTGAAAACATCAAGGTTAAAATGTTCAGTCTTGCTTGTTTTCTCCATTATAATAATGAATTCAACAGTTGGGGGGGCACAGAGTTATCATTAACAAAATGAGATCCCAGGTAGAAACACAGCACAGATTTAGAAAGTCTGGGCTATCACCTTCCAACCTGTATAAATGTGAAGTGATTGGAGGTATTATTGACGTATATCCTTTCCTTTTTATTTTCTTAAGAAGTCCACTTGCTTAATGAGATATCTATGTCAGAATTTACTCTACAGATATGTGAAGGTTGATTTTTTAATAAAAAGGTTTTTAAAGGAACACAGTTACTAATAGTTATGCCATGCATGAAAAATATTGTCTGAATAACTAATACAACCAATGCAACTAACAACATTTCCTGATTTTTTTTTTTTGGTGTATTTGTCTTTTTATGGGGCTGGAGAAACATCCAGATTGACTGTTTTCTGTGTGTAAAGAATTTAATGGTTTGGAGACTTCCTCTACCAATGACATCCTGAAACTCTGAAGCAAAATTAGAGTCTTAAGAGAGTTGCCTGGGGCGCTGAACTATGAAGTGATTGACTCAGGTCACCTCAAGTAATCAGCATCCAAGGCTAGATTTGAACAAAGGTCATCTTGCCATACAAGCCTTGAACCTAACAGGAACTTAATAAATGTTCGTTGAACGCATAATCTCATGCTACTGGGATAATGAAAACAATGACAACAATGACTGAAAATTTGACAATATTTTGAACTATGTTTATTTTTTCCCCTGTATTGATAGTTTACTTGGTCTTTCTAATTTAATATGTGTAAATATGAATAGCTCTTTCATATTTTTTTCTTTCTTTCCAGCTCATACCAGTGATTATCGCTAATTAATGAGCTACAAAGAATTTTTTTTTGGTGGGGGTGTTCTTGTGTGTGAATATTTACTCTGGTCAACCCTCAAGGGCAACAATTTTTTTTCATGGTGTAAAAATGGGAAGCTTAAATACTGAGCAATGAGTTTTGCTTACAGCTTGCATAGGGATTTGTCTTGTCAATAACAGTTATTTCTAAATCAGTAATAGGTCCTCTTCCAACATTCAAATCACATTACTTCTGTGCACTCAAGTATAGTATGTGAGATCCTTGCTTACAACAAGCTTTCTTCCTAATTCCAGATCTTATTTCATTTCACTCTAGCAGTTTCTAAGCTGACATGTGTTTACCCCCCTGAAATGCCTGTTCCAGTCAATAGGAAGCTTATATAGAAGTTCCCTTCTAGGCAAATTTTTTGAACGACATATCCTCTGTCCAATATTTTAAAATAGAATGGACTATGTGGTATGTATGGAGGTCAAACAAATGTTTGATTTTGAAGAAAAATAAATGATGTATGTATGTGTGTGTGTGTGCATGTGCACAGTGTGCCCACACACCAGGTTGTATACCATCTTAGGAAACCTTCCATTTGGTTAGGACCCAAAGGAGATTGTAGACTGTCTGGTAGAAATGGTTACCAAAAACACTTGAGAAGAAGGGCAAAAGAGATTGTTGTTGTTGTTACTGCTGTTACATAAAAGCACTGTCATACTTGGAGGAAATGTTGAAAATGATGATATCCTATTATAGCACTCATTATTTCTTGTCTAAGGTGCCGGGCTTTAATAGAATTGGGTCAGTGGTTTTTTATTTTTTTTGTGGAATTGCACTCAGCATAGAACTATATATTTATGAACTTAGATATCAAATTATAAGGTGATGACTTTTGTAATGAAGTTACAGCCTTTATAATCAATGGATTTACCACTTCATCTTCCCTTCTTGGAATCCCTTTCCCCAGATACATAGATAAGAAATATTGATTGTTCAATTCCAATTTCCTCTTTAAAAAAAATCCTTTTTTCCATTTGGACCACAGTTTTGCTTTTCCTCTAATTTTCAGCTATTAATCCAGGGGTGGGGAACCTGGGGACTGGAGGTCACATGTAGTCCTCAAGTGCTGTCCTTTGACTGAATCCAAACTTCACAGAACAAATGCCCTTAATAAAAGGATTTGTTCTGTAAAACCTGGGCTCAGTCAAAAGGCTGCACCCAAGGACCAAAATGTCACATACAGCCTCCAGGTCCCATGTTTCCCACCCTTGACTGTTTTACATAGTGACTCAATAGCATAACCCTGCTCCACCTCCACCCCCACCTCCACACACACATTAACCTAGAAAAATCAGCAGATATTTCTTGAAGGAGGAAGATTTGATAAAAGTAAGATTTGGTAGAGTGGACAGCTGTAGATCATTCCAGTCTGGTTTATCTCCCTGTCTCATATCTCTCCCTGCTCAAATTCATCTTTCATAGTTATCAAAATGATCTTAAAGAATGGATCTGAAGATGTGATTAATACTGCTCACCCTCATTCAATAAATCCCTGTGGATCCCTATTACTTCCAGGATCAAATATAAGAGCTTTTGTTTTGCTTTTTTTTTT
>JAQQSW010000449.1:29011-41926 GCA_028646575.1 Pseudocheirus occidentalis | reverse complement strand
AATTCCTAGAAATATTATTGCCAGGTTCCAGAATGCCCAGTTAAAGGAGAAAATATTACAGGCTTACAAAAGAAAACAATTTGAATACTGTGGAAGCACTATCAGGATAACCCAGGATCTGGCAGCTTCTACACTGAGGGATTGATGGGCCTGGAATATGATATTCCAGAGAACAAGAGAGCTGGGATTAAATCCAAGAATCACCTACCCAGCAAAACTGAGTATCCTGTTCCAGGGGAAAATATGGTCATTCAGTGAGGTACAGGACTTTCAAGCATTCTTGATGAAAAAACCAGAACTGAACAGAAAATTTGACATTCAAACACTAGAAGCATGAGAAGGTAAACATTGGAAAGAAATCATAAGGAACTTATCAAAGCTGACCTTATGAAACTTTTCTTAGTATGAGGATAGGTGAAGGGAATACAAATGTATATACATGTATACCTACTCATATGTCTATATAGGAGGGTATATATGCATATGAATACATATCTGAGCATGGGTATATATGTTTACATAGAGGGTTCAGGATTAATTGATTAGGAAGAGATGATACTTTAAAAGGTGAAATTCTGAAATGGGAGATGACTTGAATGAGAGGAGACAGGGAAAGACAAAATGAGGTTAATTATCCCATATAAAAGAGGCAAAGGATAACTCTTACAACTTTACTTTCATTTACTCTCATTACATTTGGCTTAGGGAAGGAATGACATAAACTCTAAACTGGGTATCTTGCCACACAGGAGAGTAGGGGGGATGGGGATGAGAGGGGGGATGATGGAGGGAAGGGCAGGGGGGAGGGTGGCAGGAAGCACACAGCTCAGTAAAGGGACAGGGACAGGGTAGAGAACAAAACAAGGGGGGTTTGCGGGATAGGAAGGAGAGACATACAATCAGCCTCTCACAATATGCCCACCATGGGGATGTCCTGCTTAATTACACATGTACAGCCTGTATTGAATTGCTGCTCCTTCCAGTGGGAGTGGGTGACAAGGGAGGAATTGCAAGAATCTAGAATTTAAAGCTATACAATCAAATGTTAAAACAAACAAATATATATAATTCTTAACCATGTGCAACTGGGAAATAAGATATACAGGGACTAGTATAGGGAGACCCTCCCTGCCCTACTGGAAAGTTAGAGGGTCATTAGAGGAGGACATAAAAGAGAACAGGTTGTGGGAGGGGCTTCACAGTGGTATCACTGTTTTGGGCTTGGGGGTAGGGGAAAGAAAGGGAGAAAATTTGTAATTCAAAACCTTCTGGAAATGAATTATGTAATAAAGAAAATAAATTAAAATTAGAATGAAAGGGAGAAAAAGGATATTATTTGCACCTAAGGTGGTACAATAAGCAAATTGGGACCCAGTAAATTTAGAAGATTTTCCCAATTACTCAAAGTCACATATGTAGAAATAAATCTCACATAGGATATGAACTCAGGTTCTCCTACTTGAGAACAATGAGTTTTCCATTATATTGTCCCAAATGAGTAAAGGCTGGTTATGGAGAGTGTGATAGGTTTTTTCTGGAACATCAAGGAAAAAAAGCAAGAAATAATTTACTCAACACCATATTTATCTTTGTTGTGGTGTTTTCTTATTCTCTCTTTAAAAAATTGACAAGTGTGAGAGAATTCTGGGAAGATGACAGAGAAAGTCAGAAAATTCCAAGCTCTCAAGATTTTTCCTAACAAAAGAGTTATGATAGTACCTTAGGCCAAAGTGTGAGTGGAAATAAATAAGAATACAGGAAGAACCACTGTTTTCCAGGGACAATTTGACATGATCAGAAGAAAAATTGCAGGGGAAGGTTTGGACCCTGTGAAGAGTAAACTTTTCCAGGCCAGGTTCCATTTTAACAACAAGCTGCAAGTTGCTTAAACGACTAGCTACAAGGCCTGTGGTTGATTGTTTTGAGAGGCTGCCTTGGTCCCAGCCATAAGAACTTTGGCCCCCAGGATAGTGAGGGGAGTTGGTCATTTTAGCCCAGGAAGGTAGGAAACTTCTGCTGATGAGGAATGCCAGACCCAGCTGTGCTGGGAAGACCTATAGGGGCAAGAAGGGACCAGCATATACATGGTGAGTACAGAAGCAGTGAGTCAGAAAGTCTCTGACTGCAGGTGTTTAGAGGAAGCTGAAGGTTTGGCTTTGGTTCCAGGCTAGAGGGAAGAACTGAAGATCTGGGGAAAGAGGAACCATTTCCCATAACCCAGAGCTAGAGGTGATTACAAAAAATTAAACTATTATCACAAAAAATTCACGGGCAAGGGAGAAAGAATCCAACAATAGAAAGCTATTGTGGGAATACAGATGACTGGGGTTCATCTTTATATGAGGATATTAAAGTAAATAAACCTCCAAAGAGTAAGATCAAGGTTCACCTCCTCAAAAAGAATTCATAGATGATTAAAAAAAGACTTTAAAAACCAAATATCAAAGACGGAGGAAAAACAAAACAAAAATAATAATTAAAAAAGACAAAAAGGGTATGAAAGGAAAGTCAGCCTATTAGAAAAAAAGCATCCAGAATCTTAAGGAAGAAAATGACACCTTGAAAATTAGAATTGGGCAAAGTGAACTCAGCAAAATTATAAGACATCAAGAAATAATTAACTAAAATGTGAATAATGAAAAAAAGTAGAAGAGAAAATGAAATATAAGAAAAACAACAGAGAATAATCAAGAAGAGAAAATGTATACGCATATATATACATATTTTAAAAACAGACTAACTGAAGTTATGATCAAAAAAAGAATCTTGATACAATAAAATAATGTGAGAAATAATTAAGGAAAATTGTCCTGAAGCACTAGAACAAGGGGGGGGGGGAAGTAGAAATAGGGAAAAAAATCCACCAATCACCACTCAAAAGAGAAAAACTCATAGGAATATCACAGTCAAATTCAGAAACCCCCATCTCAAGAATGAAACATTAAAAGCATCACAATTAAAACAATTTAAATATGGTGCTGCCACATTCAGGATCACACAAGACGTAGAAGCAGAGACATTAAAGACCTGCTGGTCTTAGAACACAATATAATGAAGAACAAAAAAACTGGGGATCTGCCCAAAAATGTCATACATTGCAAAGTCAAGTATTATTCTGAATGAAAAAAGGACATTTGATAAAGTCTCAGACTTTCAAGACTTTGTTAAAAAAATCCTATATTTAATAGAAGATTTGACATAAAACCAAGAAAAATATGAGGCACATACCAAAGACTGATTTTAAGAGATTAATATGGATAGGCTGTTTATCTATATGTCTATCTACCATCTGTCTATCTATCTATCAATCTGTCTATCAATCTATTTATCTATCTATCTATCTATCTATCTGTCTGTCATCTATCTACATACACACATATAAATATATACATATATACACATATATACATATATGCATACATGCACATGCACACACATATACATACAATGTAAAATGTATATCTAAGGAAGATCTAAGGTTCTTATTAATAATTGGGTAGCTCATAAGAAAGATAGGGGTAAACCTGATATGATATGATATGAATTCAAAAAGTAAAACCAATTAGGAACAACTAAAAAGAGCAACTGTTTTACATAACTGACAGGCAAGAAGTAGAGTTGATATAGAGGAATTAGATGGGGGAAGAGGGTTGTTAGTTCAGATAAACAGCTTTCATGAGGAATGGATTTAAGAGAGAACAATACATATATATTTAGAAGAGTTTAAAAGTCTTCTAAACTGAGAAGAAATAAAATGGTAGGGGCATAGGGAGGAGAATGAGGGAATAGGTAAAAGGGGCTATAGAAGAGTGTTTAGACTTATGACAATGGAAGGATAGGGTAGGGATGGGGATAGGCAAGTAAAAGGTGGGCATGGTAATGGGTAGAAGTAAAGTAGAGGAGTCAGGAGAAATAGGAAACGAGATATGTACAAATATAAAAAAACAAGATTGGGAGTAAAATATGTTTGGGAAAGTGTATATTTATATATGTATGTGGGTGTGGGTGTCTGTGTGTATACATAACTGACAATTCTCAATTCAATGTGTATTATTTATCATACAGTCTTTCTTGAAATGTATTTATGTTCCATTATTTGAGTTTATGTTATATTTTTTGTTTCTTTCCTCCATTCTGTATGTGTTCTGGCATTTGATCCTAAAATAAAATTTAAAAAAATGAAAAATGCAACATATTAGGCTTTTCCTACCAACTACCAGAACTCTGATTTGGGGAAACAACAGAAACAACAATGGAATTAACAACAACTTCCAGAAAAGCCACAAAATAATTTGGAATAAAAATTTCATTCAAATTAAGAAGTTAAAACATTGACTACAATAAACACAACTTGAATATTTTAACTTTACATTAAAAAATCATTCTAAATAGTTAAAATGAAGAGAATGCAAGAATTATATCTAGGCCATGATTATTACCTTTTAAAATAGTTTCAGGTAATCATACATAGTAAAATGGACAATTTAGTGTACATAAAATTGGATTTTTTCATGAATATAATCAATGCAGCTGTGATTAGGCAAGAAGCATGGATTTTTTGTGATAAAATCTTCAGAGCATATTGCCCTGTTTTTAAAAAGTCTCAAACACAAGATATTATGGGAATTAATAAAAAATACAGAAGAACAAAAGACATTCTCCAATAGTTACTTGATCAAAGGATATAGATGAGTAGTTTTCAGCAGAATAAAACCAAGTTATGGGAGACTATATGAAAGCATAATCTAAATTATTAACAACAAGAGAAATATACATTACAAGCACTCTGAATTCTCATCCATCAGATTAGTAAAGCTTCCAAAAGATGAAAGTAGTAAATGTTAGAAGAGTTCTCGAAAAGTATGTGTGCATACACACACACATGCCCACACATACATGCACACACACATACACATACTCAAACACATGCACATACACATAACACATACACATATACATACATATATATATTACTGTTGGTAGAACTGTGAATAAATATGACCATTATGAAAAAATATGTAACTATACTAATTAAGTTACTAAATTACTCATTTTTACCCACAAAATCTGTCACTAGGCATATATTCCAAGTAAGTCAAAAGCAGAAATATGCAAATTACTTATAAAAGCACTTTTTATAAAATCAAATAATTGGAAGAAAAATGAATGTCCATTTTTTAAGAGATATCTGAATATATGGTGTTTTGGGAACATCATTACCTTGCCATCAGAAATGACAAAAATTAAGATTTCAGAGAAACTTGGAAAGATTTTCATGATGTAACATAATGCAGAATGAAGGAAACAGAACCAAGAGATCAGTTTACATGAAGGACACAATAATGCAAAAAAAAACCCCACTTTCCAATAAAAGGCTAATAAACATCAATCCATACAATAAATAATCATGACTTTAGATGATGCAGGATAAAGAATGTCATCAACCTTTTATCAAAAGGGTTTTGTACTCTAGGTCTAAAATGAAGAATATATCTACTTATTTATTGTAAGATTTAAGGTTTACATTTTTTCCAACATGGGGAGGATGATTTCAAAAAGAAAAAGAACATTTTAAAATGAGTCTTTAAGGAAGTAATTATGCACAACAGATCGTTACTATAATGCATATAACAAAGAGGATTATGGAAAAGTTGTGGGTGCATAGGCAATAAGAACAGCTTAGAAAGTAAAATGTTGGCTTAATTATATACTTTAAAAAGGCACTATGGCTGGTAGATAGAGAGTTGTCTTTAGAACAAGTCCTGAATCTGATGCATACTGAGTGTGTAGCCCTATGCAAGTCTTTTAATATCTCAGTATTCTAGGAAAATTTGTGGAAATGAAATATTGACATCCCACTTTATTTTGTATTACTTTTTAAAATCTTAATCAATTTATTATGTACTAATGATTAAATTGGTATTTACCACTCTTATTTTTATTTATTTAATATTTTATTTTTCCACAGTTACATGTAATTACAGTTTTTAAGACTTCTTTTTAAAATTTTGAGTTCCAAATTCTCTCGATTTCCCCTTCTGTGCTTCTACCACTTTGAGAAGGCAAACAATTCTATATAGCTTGTATTCATGCAAAACATATCCATAATGGTCATGTTGTGAAAGAAAACATAGACAAAAAAGTCAAGAAATATAAAGTAAAAACAATGTATGCTTCAATCTGTATTCAAACGCTATCAGTTCTTACTCTGGTGATAGAAAGTATTTTTAATCAAAATCTTTCAGAGTTGTCCTGGATCATTCCATTTCTGAGAATAGTGAATTCATTCACAGCTGAGCATCTTAATATATTGTTGTTACTTTGTACACAGTGCACTTTACATTGCATCAGTTCACATAACTTTTTCCAGGTTTTTCTCAGAGAATCCTGCACAACACTTTTTTTAGGACAATAATATTCCATCATAATCACATATCAAAACCTATTCAATTACTTTCCAATTTATGGGCAACCCTTCCACTTCTAATTCTTTACATCCAGAAAAGAGCTACTATAAATACTTTTGTACATATTGGTCATTGTCCTTTTTTTTAATCGCTTTTGGAATGCAGAACTAGTAGTGATATTGCTAGGTCAAAAGGTGTTCATGGCTTTACAGCACTTTGGGCACAGTTCCAAATTGCTATACAAAATGGTTGAATCAGTTTGCAACTCCACCAGTCTAATTTTTTCCCAGTTGCCTTCCAACATTTGTCATTTACCTTTGCTATCCTATTAGTCAGTCTAATAGGTATAAAGTAGTACTTCTAAATTGTTTCAATTTTCATTTTTCCAATCAATAGTGAGTTAGAGTATATTTTTTCATAGGGCTATAGATAGCTTGGATTACTTCATCTGAAAACTGATTATATCTTTTGATCATTTATCAATTGGGGAATGCCTCTTATTTTATAAATTTGACTCATTTTCACATACCTTTGAGAAATGAGGCCTTAGAAAAAATTGCTTAATATTTTTTCACATTTACTATTGGTAATTTTATGTTCCTCAATTTCATCCCCATTTCCTGTTTATTCTATTCTTTCTCTTTTTTCACCCTGTCCCTCCACAAAGCATATTGCTTATAACTACTTTCTCCACAGATTTTCTCTCCCATCTGCCACCCTCTCTTCTCTTATCCCCTTCCCATATTACTTTCCTGTATGCTAAAATAGATTTCTATACCCAATAGAGTGTGTTTGTTATTCCCTCTTTGAGACAATTCTGATAAGCGTAAGGTTCCATCACTCCCCCTAAATTCTGCCCTCTCCCCCTTCACTGTAAAAGCTTCTTCTTGCCTCTTTTATGGGAGATAAGTTACCCCATTCAACATTCCCCTTTTTCTTTCTCCCAGTGCATTCTTCTCTCACCCCTTAATTTTATTTTTGGAAATCATTCCTTCATATTCAACTCACATCCATGTCCTCTTTCTATAATATACTCCTTCTAACTAGGCCAATATGGAAAAAGTTCTAATGAGTTACATATAGCATTTTCCCATGTAGGAATGTAAACAGTTTAACTTTATTAAGCTCCTAAAGATTTCCCTTTCTTATTTACTTTTTTATGCTTCTTTTGATTCTTGTATTTGACAGTCAAATTCTCGATACAACACTTGTCTTTTCATAAAGACTCCTTGACAGTCCTCTGTCTCATTCCCTCACAGAAGGAATATACTAATTTTTGCTGGGTAGGTGATTCTTGATTGTCACTCTAACTTTTTTTTTATTTTCTAGAACATCATATTTCAAATCTGCCAATTCTTTAATGTAGAAACAGCTAAATCTGGTATTACCCTGACTGTGGCTCCACCATACTTGAATTGTTTTTCTGACTGTTTGCAATATTTTCTCCTTGACCTTGGAACTCTAAAATTTAGCTATAATATTCCTGTGAGTTTTAATTTTGGGATCTCTTTCAGGGGCTGATTGGTAGATTTTTTCCATTTTTATTTTACACTCTGTTTCAAGAATATTAGGGTAGTTTTACTTGACAATTTCTTCAAAGATGATGTCTCAGCTCTTTTTTTATCATGACCTTCAAGCAGACCAAAAATTTTAAAAATGATCTCTGCTGGATGAATTTTTCCTGGTGAATTGTTTTTTCAGTGAGATAATTCACATCATGTTCTATTTTTCCATTCTTTTGGTATTGTTTTATTGCTTCTTGATTCCTCATAAAGTGATTAGCTTCCATTTACTCCATTTTAATTTTTAAGGAATTATTTCTTTGGTGAGCTTTTAGACATCTTTTTTTCCATTTGGGCAATTCTGTTTTTAAGGCATTCTTCTAATTGTCTTTTTGGATTTCTTTTACAATTTGGTCTGGTTTGTTTTTTAAGGTGTTATTTTCTTCAGTATTGTGTATGTGTGTGTGTGTGTGTATACATGCACACAAGTGTGTGTCTCTCCTTTACCAAGCTGTTGACTCATTTTTTTAAGATTTTCTTGCATCACTCTTATTTCTCTTCCCATTTTTCCTCTTCTTCTTTTCAAAATCCTTTTTGAGCTCTTCCATTGCCTAAGTCAAAGTCATCTTCTTTCTTGGAGGCTTTGGATGTAGGAGCTTTGACTTCATTGTCTTCTTCTGAGTGTGTTTTTATTTTCATTGTTACCTTTGTACCTTTCCATACTCAGTTGCTTGCTCATTTTCCCAGCCTATTACTTGACCTTTAACTCTTTGTAAAGTAGGGCTCTTCTTCCAGTGTGGAGAGCACACTCTCTAGCTTCAGGGGTTTTGTGCAGCTGTTTTCAGAGACACTTGAAGAGACCTGTAATTTTTCTAGTCCTTCGAGGGTTGTATGATCAACCTTTGTTATATCTTTATGATCAGTTCAACCCCCCTACTGTGTGGGCTGAGAGCTCCAGAGGCTGCTGCTGTCACTGATGATTCAGGCACTCTCAAGGCCTGCTGCTGATTTTCTGCACCCAGGACTGTGTTCAGCTCTTACCCAGGTTCAAGAAAACTTTCCTGCTTGTCTTCTAAGTTGTCTTTGGTGTCTGTGGGCTGAGAAGTCTGGAAACTGCCTCTGTTGTCAGTGATCCTTTCACCCTGATGCCTACTCTGGATTTGCAAGGGCCCTGTCACTGCAGGCATGGCCTGAGCTAGACTGTACTTCTCTCATATCCTGGTGCAACAGACCTTTTATGCCAAGCTTACAGGTTGTTTTGGACTAGAAATTTGTTTCACCCCAATTTATGGTTGTGTTGCTCTAGAATTTGTTTAAAGTAATTTTTAAAGTATTTAGAGAGCTTTGGGGGAGAACTCAAGCACATCCCTGTCTTGGCTCAGCCATCATGGCTCTGTCCTCTAGTTAATCTCTTAATATGTAAACTTGAGCTCCTTCTGAAATTCTTAAGCCTACAGCTATCAACCTCTTGTTTTGCAACAAAAGCTATCCTTCACTCACTAAGTTCTCTTCCTCTGGAGTTTCCAGTTATTAGATGCTAAATTATATTATAACTTGTTTGAAACTAATAGATTGTAAACCACAAGTACTCCATTCTCCCTTAAAAATTGCCAACCACATGATTTTCCAGAGGTTGTTTGTTCACCTAGTGATAGATGTGGTTAGCAATCTTAGTCCTGACCAATTATAAGTGTGAAATGTCTATGTGGCACCAACTTGATATGACTATTTTATGGTTCCTTTGCACGACTATAAAAGAACTATCCTGACTGTCAAATGTATCATTGGCTAATGAGGATCCCTGTATCCTATTTATTGGCAACTGCTAGCTTTGCTAATAAATTTATTTGCTTAGAACTTTATTGCTCAGTCGCTATTTATTACAACAAATTTCCAAAATCATAAGTAGTAGGGTCAGTGCCAACCTTTATTGATGGAAGAATTTTCCTCATCTTTGGGAATTTTTTATGCTACTGAAATGATCCATTTGGTTCCCTACCCTATTCTTAAATAAGAGGTGGGAGGAATTATGTCTTTCCAAGTCCAAAATATATATTTTATTCTGCATCTTGATTCTGTCACCTATCTGGTCTTCTCTACTTGTGGTTAAATGCTGCATCAATCAGAGTTCTTAAATCTTTGAAACCTGTTTTTCTTCATCATGTAGATCAATTAATCTCCAGTTTATATTTATTTCATTCCATACTACTTCACTGATAGAGTTCCCAGGTTTCTCTTCAGCTACCTCTTTTCTTCATCTTTTATGACCCAATACTCTCCCAACAGTTTAATTTGTTTAGCCATTTGACAGGCAACCCTTTGTTTCCAGGTCTTTGCTAAAGAAAAAGGACATGTTATAGTTACTTTGCACATACAGATCATTTCCTCTTTCTTTAATCTTTG
Source organism: Pseudocheirus occidentalis (assembly GCA_028646575.1). NCBI lineage: Eukaryota > Metazoa > Chordata > Mammalia > Diprotodontia > Pseudocheiridae > Pseudocheirus > Pseudocheirus occidentalis. The sequence continues at coordinate 31,614 of JAQQSW010000449.1, read as the reverse complement.
TGGTATATAAACTTATAATAATATTGATGGTCAAAGAACATTCACAATGTAATGACATTTTCAGACATATTTTTATTTTTTTCCCCTTAGACTGAGCAAAGGACCAATGAACAACTCTATCAGCAGTACACAAGTTAACTTCTATAGTCAAAACAAAACAAAAGAGGTAGATTACATAGGGCCTGAGGGAGGTTCTTTTATTGGCCAGAATGAACTATTTTTGTGTTAGAGGATAAAGATTGCAGTGTGGTGGTTGCTATAGCTCTTCAAAAATATTCTAAGTATTGTGAATGTTTTCAGAACCTCACAGAAAAATTTTGATTTCCAAGGATCTTCTATCAGTACCACTTACGTCACTTTAACCACCTTACCAAAGGGATTTTTCCTCTATCTGAACATATTCTGATCTCATATCCTTGAAATTTGGTCCCAGATTCTTATGTTTCCCTACCATCTGTTAGGTAATGCTGATTAACTGCAATACCAGATTTCGTCAGTAGCTGCTCCCTTTGAACACTGCAGTCTGAATGTAAGGTTAAACAGAAAGGGATTGCAGATATTTTAAGGACCTTAAATATTCATACTTCTCCTCTGGTGACTCATAATGTTATAGAGAAATCTTTTGATATCACTCATGCACAAGTTCTGCCAGGTGCTTCAAAGGCAGAAAGGTATCTAATATAGTTAGAGTAATAAATATTATTTATATCAGAAGAGGGGCCTGATTGTACATTCAGAGTCATCTCAAGATGGCTGGGTATTAAGCAAAATTTTTTTATTGCCTACTGAGAATTGCTTTTCTCATTTAAACCTGTCATATCATTAATATGTGGAAAATTCTGGTGTGGAATCTCCTTTTGATAATGTACTAGTTTAATTGAAGATCATAAAACAATTGAAAATATAAATCATTCCTCAGGATTGTATAGCTTTCTTCTGTTTTTGTGGTTAGAGTAAGGAAAATAAATTCCAAACAAATATTATTTTATTTAATTTTAAAAGAGTACTTCATTTTTTTAAAAAATAGTAATGTATTTTGCCCCAACATTTTTATGGATTAGGAAATTGAAGAACAGAGAGAAGTAACTTGTTTAAGATCACACAGCTATTTTGTGGCAAAGTAATTATTTCCTACTCTAACATTCCTTCCATTATTGCAGTAACTCTACTACTTTTGTGACCTTAAAATAGTGTGTATATATATATATATATATATATAACCCCCAAAAAGATAATAGTGGGCAGCTTGGTGGCACAGTGGACAGAGCACCAGCCCTGGAGTCTGGAGGAGCTGAGTTCAAATCTGCCATCTTACACTTACTAGTTGTGTGACCCAAGATAAGTCACTCTAAGCTGATTGCCTGATTAACTACAATTAACAAGGATAATAGTTATCTGCCATAAAATATTTCAAGCTCACAGAACTGAGAATAATGGAATTGAAGAACTCTTGCTGTCTCTGTCTCTCTGTCTCTTGTCTCTCTGAGTCTCTCTCTCTCTCTCTGTTGGCATATGTTTGTGTATATTTACTACAAATAAGTTTTTTCTCTGTGTTATTAATAAGTTTGTATTTTCTTAATATAATTTTCTTCCCTCATCATTAAGTTAGCTAAAAGTTTATTGATATGTTTAGTCTTTTCAAAAACAAACCTTTTCAAAAAAAAATTTCCTATTCTTTATTTTGGACAGCTTCAGAGCTCTCTAGAAAAAAGCTCTGCATTTTTTTCCTAACACACCTTGATGCATCTCCTGCATTTTATACTTTCATACATAGACATATTTAGGTATGAATTAATCTAGAAATGAATCTTTAAAAATGGCTCCTCAATCCAAGATGCACACTTCATGACAAATATCCTTAAAAATTCTATTTTTATATTGAAATTCATGTGTGTGAAATAAGTCTCTGTTTCATACTTGTTGAATTTCATCTCATGTTCAGAGTATTGGTTAGAATGTAGGCTATATTTCTATCTGGACACATTTTATTTCACATACTATAACGAATAAAGGACACAATGAAAAAAAATACCTACAGGATATTTTGTTCTTGGAGATTTCCCTCCTGACTACTTGAAACTCATTTATTTTACATATTTTCTTTCACAAACTATATCTCCTAACTGCCTTGAAGGCTCAGTAATATAGATACAGAGCATGAGGCACAAAGAAAATCTGAGAGGCACAGGTGATGAAAAATAGACACATATGTAGTTGACATTTGAAATGGGATAGAGTCAATGAGGCAGAGAGATTCCAAAAGGAGCTTCCAGATAGAGCGGAAGAAGATTTTACACTGACAGTGGCAAGATTATGTCAAGGGCCTGAGAGAAAATGAGTGCCCTGTGTCAAGGGGGAGTTAGCTGCAAGGCATGAAGAGAAGAATGATGTGCTGTCATATGTCCAGTCAAGTGCATGAAATATTTTATTTTTAAAATAAAATTTTACTGATAGCCTTTGTTTTTATGTCATCTATGTTTTTCTAATGCGTTCCTATTTCTTATCAATCATAAAAAGTATCTCTTATAACAGCCATGAAAGACAGCGACAGAGAGACAGAGAGACAGAGAGAGAGAGAGAGAGAGAGAGAGAGAGAGAGAGAG
>JAQQSW010000449.1:0-18934 GCA_028646575.1 Pseudocheirus occidentalis | reverse complement strand
GCCTCCCCCTGGCAGAGCAGTGTGCGCTGGAGACAGGTGAGAAGGAGGCCGCAGGGACGTGTGAGTCTGGACAGAAGCTTTGGCTTCTGTCCCACTATGTTCGTACCGCCCTCCATTGTGGCTATGCTTCCCTCTCCTCCCCACCCCGGCCCATCTCTCTGGGTTTCTGACTCAGTTGGGTGTCAGAATAGATCTTGGAGAAGTCCCCCACCTCAGCGTTCTGAGACAAGCCCGTGCTTCCTCCCTCCTCCCCCTTTGGATCTGCCTTGGTCTGGGCCGGCTCCTGGGTCAGCCCTCTTCTCCGAGAACTACGTTCTCTCAACAACTCTCCAACCAGCCCAAAGCGGGCTTGTTGTCTGGTCTTCCCCAGCTTCTGAGTTTTCCAAATGTTTGCCCTAAGTTGTTGGGTAGTCTGCCGGCCGCCCCTCGCCCGGATTTTCCCTGGCAAATGGTTTTAGGTGGTGAGGTAAAGAAGGGACTGAGGGCTCTGGGGCCCTCGCTTGTACCGGCCTCTTCTCCCTACACCAGGGGTCTTCACTTGAGGAAGACTTTGAATGACATTAGGACCAGAAGGCACAGGGGCCATCTGTTGTTGCCTGCTGGTCTTCCCCCCCCCCCCAGCTGCCCAAACCACCAGGCCCTGAGCCATGCAAAATGTTAGCAGGAAAGGGGGACCCCTGAGTTAACTCCCAGGTTCCCTCCTCTGCCTATGCCATTTTTTTTTTATGCCATGGTTTGGCCCCTGAAAAGCATTATGAGCTCCCCGCCTTGCTCCATGAGGACACAGGGCAAAAAAAAAGGAGGTAAAATTATGTCCCAGGCTGCTCTGAAGCCCTATGGGAAAGAGGAGCAAGAGGTGAATAAAATGTAGGTGGTGTTAGATTTGTCTTGTCTAAAACCTACAGGGTTCAGGGTGGAGCCTAATTGGCTTCTGGATAAAGAAGAAGCCATATATGACAGAACACTGACTGAGGCTCAGGGGCTCAGGGTTTGATACATATTAATACATCAAAATTGTGCTTTAGTTGTTGGAAATGGTGGTCTTAGGGTTAATTAGCTTGCTTAATGATTGATTTTTAGTAATCCTCAGACCCCATTCAATTCCCAGACCTTGGTTCCCTTTTCCCTGCCTCATCAACACCACTGTTATCTTGTGGGATCTTTAAATGGCAGAGCTAGTATGGATTTGTTTTTACTAATGAGGAAAATTAGACCTGGAGAGAGGAAGTGATTTGTGGAAGATAATAAATCTATCTTCTTTCCTCACCTTCTACCTTATACTGTGCTAGTGAGAATCATCAGTTATAGAAAATATAAATCCTAATCCTATATTTAACTTCAGGAGTTTCCTGATTTTCCCCATTTACCTCTCCTGACAAGACTTCTTAATAAAAAAGACTGAGTAGAATGTGAGTGTGCAACCAGACTTTGTGACCAGTGGAAGGTCACTTAGTCCACCAGTCCTCAACTTGTGGGCCTGGACCCCTTTGGGGGTCAAACGACCCTTTCACAGGGGTTGCCTAAGACCATTGGAATACACATTTCTGATGGTCTTAGGAACTGAGACACCACTCCTCTATCTGTCTCCAGGTGGGTCCGTCCACATACAGATACACTCACATATGAGTACCTGGCATGATGACATCATTGTACAAGGTCTGTGACAGGGTTGGCGCCATAATGTACTTATGCTGACCAGTCACACATGTAGAGAGCAGCTGCTGTGTTGAAAGTAGCTACTGTGTTGAAAGCAGCAGTATTGGAGGTAAAATGACACTTCATGAATTATAATTAATGGGTAAATGTAAAATCATTTATTGTAAAATCATCAAGTACTGCAAATATATATATATATATATATATGTACCTGTACCATGGGAACTTAATCTGGATGCTGATCAGTCTTTTTATATTCAGCTGTGGTTGATGTGAGTACTGCCCCCTTGTGATAGTAACAGTTATGTATAAAAGACAACACAGAATGGTAAATCATAGGAAACTTTAATCAACTGTGTTGATTGAACTATGCCATGTATCTTTTGTATTATTAAAGCTATTGTTATATATTATTTTCATTAGCAAACCATCCCATGACAATGGATTGTGTTGAGAAGAACATTAAGGAAAAAAAATATAGTGAGGATTTTTTACAGTATGGTTGTAACTTGATATTTACAGCAGGAATTGAGAAACCGCAATGTGAAGTTCTCTCATCTGAATCTATGAAGCCAAGCAAACTAAAACACCATTTTGATAGCAAGTATCTGAGCTTTGCCATCAAGGATACCACCTATTTTAGAAGCAAAGCTGATGGACTCAAAAAAGCCACATTTGGCCCTGGTGGCAAGTACAAACAAAAACGTAGCAGCTGTTGAAGCTTCATATTTGGTGGCACTCAGAATCGCCAGAGCTATGGAACCTCACACCATTGCTGAGTATGTACTGTTGCCAGTGACCAAAGAAATTGTTCGAGTTATGATCAGAAATGAATTTGTTATGAAATTGAGTGCAATTTCCTTATCTGATGATGTTCTGCGCAGAAGAATAGATGACATGTCTGCTGATACTCTTGATCAGGTAATCCAGGAAATTAAATCTGCTCCACTTCCAATATTTAGTATCCAGCTTGATGAATCTACAGACATTGCAAACTGTTCACAGTTACTGGTTTATGTGAGGTATGTTAATGATAGCAACTTTAAAGATGAGTTTCTTTTTTGCAAACTCTTGAAATGACAACTACTGCATGTGATGTATTTGACACAGTTGATTCATTTCTGAAAGAGCATAAAATCTCTTGGGAAAAGGTTTGTGGTGTTTGCACAGATGGTGCTCTAGCTATGTTAGGATGTCGATCTGGATTTCAGTGTTTGGTACTGAATGAGTCACCAAGAAGTCATTGGAACTCACTGCATGATTCATGGGCAAATATTAGCAATGAAGACGCTGCCACAAGAGTTACAAGAAGTAAAGAAAAGCATAAGTTCTGTCGATTTTGTGAAGGTGAGCACTTTAAACAGTCAAATGTTTTCGCCACTGTTCAATGAGTTGGATGCGCTGAACAATGCTCTGCTATTTCACAATGAAGTAAGATGGTTGTTGAGAGGAAAAGTTTTAAAATGTGTTTTTGAGCTTTGTGATGAACTCAAAATGTTTTTTAATCAGAAAATAAGACTAGTTTGAAGCACTTTTCAGAGCTAAAAGTGAACTGCAGAAAATAGCTTACTTGGTTGACATCTTTGCCATCTTGAATGAGTTACATTTATCACTGCAGGGATCAAATGCAGTATGCCTTGATTTGTCTGAAAAGATCCGATCATTTCCAGCTTTGGCAAAAAAAAATTGGATGAAAATAAAATTTACATGTTGCCTACCTTATCTGCTTTCTTTGAGGAACATGTCATTGAACCAGACAAAAGGATTACAATGAGAATTTCTGTGAAAGAACACTTGCACATGCTTGCAGACAAAATTTCATCATCCTTTCAAAATCTACCCCATTTGCACTTGCCAGAAGGCCATACACAATCAAGGTTGAAGATGTTCCTGAGACAGCACAAGAGGAGTTCATTGAACTTATTAACAGTGATGCAGTGAGAACTGATTTCTCTACAATGCCAGTTACAAAATTCTGGATCGAGTGTTTGCAGTCATATCCTGTTCTGTCTGAGACTGTGTTGCACCTTCTTCCATTTCCAACAACGTATCTTTCTAAAACAGGGTTTTCCAGACTATTGGTATCAAGTCTAAATGCAGAAGTAGACTTGTTTAAAGTCTGCTTTGTGGAAGGAAGATGATCTTCATTGTGCTCTTGCAAAGACTGCCCCAAGAACTTCTGATCTGGAGAGAGAAGCAATCTCAGCCTTCATACTGACGTTGACTTTTTACACATACTGTCGCAAAATGTAGTAATGTAGTTTACTGTTGTTATATTGACTTATTACTCATGCTACACCATGCTTCAAGACATAATTTCATTTATTTGTAATTAGAAATAAATATTTCACAATATATAATTACATATTGTTTTTGTGATTAATCACTATGCTTTAATTATGTTCAATTTGTAATAATGAAAATACATCATGTATATCAGATATTTACATTATGATTCATAACAGTAGCAAAATAAGTTATGAAGTAGCAATGAAAATAATTTTATGGTTGGGGGTCACCACAACATGAGGACCCGTATTAAAGGGTCATGGCATTAGGAAGGTTGAAAACCACTGCTCTGTGCCACAAAGCACAAGCCATACTATCAGTCTTCAAAATGGCATTTGATTTATTTACCATGACTCAATCATTATCTACATCCCATTGTTTCAGTTAAGTATACATTATTTTAAAAGTATTTAAAGCTTGGTGTTAAAGTGCCACTAGGAAATGAATACAGATAAAAGAGATCTGAAAGGTATAACGGGTTATTCTGATTAATTTTCTCTGCCAGTGTAAAATAATCCCTTACAGTTAATTTATATTTAGAATATACAGTGAAGTATGTGTATGCCAACATGTCTCTGTGCATGTATGAATGTATGTGTATATGTACATGTATACATGCATAAATACTGCACCAAGACTTTTGATCCGTAGTTTCATTTGTGTCTGATTTTTTTGTGACACCGTTTAGCGATTTCTAGGCAAAGGTACTGAAGTAGTTGACCATTTCCTTCACCACTTATTTTGCAGATGAGGAGCTGAGGCAGAAAGGGTTAAATGACTAGCCTGGGGTCCCATACGTAGTATCTGAGGTCTGAGTTGAGTTTGAGGTTTTCTTAAGTCTTCCTGACTTCAGGACAACCATTCTATGCACTATCACACATACACACACAGACATTCACGTATATATATGCATTTATATATCTGTGCATATATACATACATATAAGTATATATGGATATGGATATATGTATGTGCACACATATACACAAATTTGTGTATATGTATTTATGCTTATATATGTGCATGTATGTGCACACCTATATGTATACAAATACCCAAATGCAATAATTTTTTTCTTGCAAAATCCTGAAAAAGATGAAATGTTCAAATTGTCTTATGCAATGTCAAAGTAAAGAGGGTTGAAGTGAAATAAATCAAGTTGAACTTGTATTACCAACTTAATTATTTACCAGTCTCTTTATCTTTAGATGAAAAGGCTAGAATAGATATTTATCTCTAAGATCCTTTTTTCCTGCCATATTATATGCATTCATGTTCTGAGGTCCTATGGAAATGTTTAGCCCCATATCCAGGTCACTTTTTCTCATAGAATGTGCCCAATAAGTAATCCTTTAAAGTAAGGCTAAGTCTTTGTCAATGCCACTCACCATTTTCTTTCCTTATTCAGGAATATTTTTAATCTGAAGTGGCTTTACCAATTTTAGAAACAAAGCAAGAGAGCATGAATTTTTTTAAATTAATTTTCTTTGTGCTTACCCCGAAGGAAATTTATCAATTTTTTAGCTTTCTAGTCAAGATAGAAAAGATGGAATTGTATATAAAGAAGGAGAAAGTTGCAGTATTTCCTCTATATTTTCAGTGGTCAGTCATGACTTAGATGTGCAATGGCTAGTACCATTGGTGGTTTAAGAGTAAAATTTTCATAGCAGAAAAGGACATTTGTGTTCTCCACAGAAGTGTAATGTAGAAACTGTTTAAATAGTCCTATCTTAATGAAATGATCAGTTTCTCTTGTCACTAACTTTACATTGCTGGGCAAATTTTCTCATAAGACACGGTGCTTGTGACTCCTAAATGAGGTGACTTTAGTTTGAATTCCCTGCTTCTTTTATTCTTTCACTGTCAAGTGGATCATTAGATCTTCAACACTTAATTATCTTTTCATACAAGTTGCATCTTATTTAACTTAATCATTTAAACTGCTAATGTGTCTTTATATTCCATTTGCCATTTTACAAAAAAAACTTATTTTGTTCACTTGACTTTTGTTTTACACATGAAAAATATAAGTTCAAAAGTAAAGTTGATTTGAGAGCATCCTTGCTTGAATCTTCAAATCAAAATTGTACTAAGTAAGTCAGCCATTAGACTTTTTCATATTCTCTGGACTAGGTGTTGGATCGCCACAGTTTCTCATAACTTGTCATGCAATTAACTGAATCATTAAAATGGAACTAGTCCATTGTGACAAACTAAAATGAATAAAAACCTGCCTAAGGCACTGTGCTCCTTTAAAATACACACACACACACAATGTACTTCCATCTCTTCTAAGTTTAGTGATGGATAATGTGACAAAAATATTCTGATTAAATTCTAACTTTGGAATACTTAATGAATTAGTAAAAGCTTTAGAAGTGCCACTTACATTCACCTGTCAAGGTAGAATAGGGAATATAATGCTGATCTTTTTGCCCTTTTTATTCACCTTCAAGAAACCAAATTGTTTCAAAAGGAATCAACTCTCAGGATGATAAGGGATGGCAGGAAGGTGGAAAGTTAGGAGAGCTAGCTTAGTTCATGAAGTTGTTGATTTTTTGCTTTTATACTTTGATCAAGTGCAGGATCATTAGGAATCCTCTCCTTTTCAAAATATTGTACCTGCCCCCTTCATCATTTATTGCCATATGGTATTTTTTTAAACCTATAGGGAAACCAAAATACCTTTTGAATCAGTGATTTCTTTCTAAGGAAAATATAAAAAACACATGAAAATATAATTTCTGGAAAGTTGCTTTCATGAAAATTTTCTATTCACACATATAGACTAGTATGCTTTCTCAGTACATTTAAATAATGATGGCCTTGAGAGTTGAAGCCAAGATGGTAAAGGCAGGGACTCACCTGAGATCTCTGTCAAACCCCTCCAAACACCTTAAAAAAGAGACTAAATAAAAACCCACAAAAAGAAAAGAAGAAAGTATGTTTCCAGCCTAAAACAACTTGGAAGGTCAGCAGGAATGGTCTGTTGCACCAGTGGGAGAATGGAGCACAGTCCATCAAAGGCTGTACCAGCTGCAGCCTCTGCAAACCAGGATCAGGCCTTGGCAGGTAATTGAATCAGCAGCAGCAGAAGCCATTAGCATCTGCTTCCAGGACTTTTGGTTTACATACAGTAAGCCCATGTAACAACTTGTTTGTTACATGGAGATTGGAGGGGTCATTTTACTAGCATTGAGACAGGTCTCTCTTTCTTTGCCTATACACGTGCCTGGTTCACAGACTTGAGTGGCAGTGCCACAGCATGAAAGAGCACTAGCACAATAGCATACTTGCTGCAGCAATAGAGAAGGGATCATCTTCACAGTTACATGCTAAAAAAGAGTACTTCTGGTAACTCAGACTGGAGCATAGACCAGGAGAGTAGTAAACACGTGTCCTTAGATCATGCTACCTTGGAAGAACTGAATACTTACAGGTTCTTAGAAGCATGTCCGAAACCACATGCATAAAACCCCTGAAGCTTGGGACATTGTGTTCTCAACCCTAGAAGGAAAATCTTACTTTGACAAGCAGTTAAAAGTCAATTAACATACTGGGAAGATAAGCAAACAACAGAAACAAACCATGACTTTGAAAAATTACTCTGGGGACAAAAAGTATATTATACTCAGATGAAGAAAATAAAGTCAAGGGTCCTAACTTCAAAGCTTCTAAGAAAACAAAGTATGAATTGATCTCAGGCCAGGGAAAAGCTCAAAAAGGATTCTGAAAATCAAGTAAGAGAGGTAGAGTAACAATTGTGAAGAGAAATGAGAATGATGCAAGAAAATAATGAACAGGTTGGTAAAGGAGACACATGCACACAATACTGAAGGAAATAACACCTTAAAAAACAAACTAGGTCAAATGGTAAAAGAGTTCTACAAAGCAAATTAGGAGAAAAATGCCTTAGAAATAGAATTGCCCAAATGGAAAGAGGCCCAAAAGCTCATTGATGAAAATACTTCCTTAAAAATTAGAATGGAGAAAATGTAAACTAATGACTTTATGAGAAATCAAGAAACAATAAAACAATACCAAAGGAATGAAAAAAATAGATGATATGAAATATTTCATTGGAAAAAATGACAGACCTGAAAAATAGATCCAGGAATCATAATTTTAAAAATACTGGATTTCCTGAAAGTCATGTTAAAAAAAAAGAGCCTATATATGTTCTGTCAAGACATTATCAAGGGAACTTGCCCTGATAGTCTAGATGAGAGGGTAAAAGAGAAAATGAAAGAATCCACTCATTGACCCCTGAAAGAAATTCCAAACTGAAAACTCCCAGGAATATCATAGCTAAATTTCAGAGTTCCCAGGACTAGAAAATATTGCAAGCAACCAGAAGAAATAATTCAATTATAGTGGAACCACAGTCAGGTAATATAAGATTTAGCAGCTTCTATTGCTATAAACTATATACTATTCTTTAGTAGCAATCTAAAAGATTGGAAGATTTGGAATATGATGATCTGCAAATTTTAAAAAAAGGCTAGAGTTACACTCAAGAATCAGCTATCCAGCAAAAATGATTATAATCATTCTGGGAGGAAATGGATGTTCAATGAGATAGAAGACTGTCAAGCATTCTTGATGAAAAGACAAGAGCTGTATAGAAATTTGACTTGCAAATACAAGACTCAAAAGCATAAAAAAGTAAATAGGGAACAGAGTAAAAATTAACATTAAAAAGTTTATATGTAACTCGGGGAAAAATAGTAGATAAAAGCTTTAGGAAAAAAAATGCTGAGGTACCATATCAGCTATCAGATAGGTTAACATGATGAAACAGGAAAATAATAAATGTGAAGAAGATGTGGGAAAACTGTAATACTAATGCATTGTTAGTAGAATTGTGAACTGATCCAGCTGTTCTGCAGAGCAATTTGGAACTATGCCCAAAGGGCTATAAAACTGTACATATCATTTGAAACTGCTTCTAGGCCTATATCCCAAAGAGATCACAAAAGGGGGGAAAGGAACAGCATATACAAAAAAGATTTATAGCCACTCTTTTTTGTGGTGGCAAATAATTAGAAATTGAGGGGATCCCCCATCACTTAGGGAATGGCTGAATGAGTTGTATGAGAATGTATACTGTTGTTCCATAATAAATGATGAGCAGATGGATTTCAGAAAAATCTGTAAAATACTTACATGAACTGGTGCTGAGTCAAGTAAACAAAATCCAGAAAACAGTGTACACAGTAACAATATTATTATCCAAGGATCAACTTTGATAGCTCCTTTCAGCAATGTGATAATCTAAGACAACTCCAAAAGACTCATGATGGAAAATGTTATGTATATAAATAAAAAAGAACTATGAGGTCTGAGTGCAGATTGAAGAACAGTATTTGCTCTCTTTGTTGTTGTTTTATTTTTTTTCTTTCTTGTGCTTATTCCCTTTGGTTCTGATTCTTCTTTACATTATGACTAATGAGAAATGTGTTTAATAAGATTGCACATGCATTGCCTGTATCAGATTGCATGCTGTCTTGGGAAGGCAGGGAATATAGGACTCAACATCTTATAAAAGTAAATGTTGAAAATTTAAAATAAATTACAAAAATAATTTAAAGAAATTAATGTCCATTCCCCCCTTGAACAAAATCACAGTCTACTTTCCATACCCGTATTAATTCACAGTAGATTTTTCATGCTTCTATCTAAATTGAGCAAGTAATCAATAGATGAAAGGAAAAATGTTTTAATTGGTACATTTATTTTATATTGCTGCATGGAGCAATATAGGCTTATATCTATATATCACATGTTTTTATATATATGTATCTTTGCATACACACACATGCACATTTCTACATGTATATATGCTGGAATTCAGAACACCAGAAAGGGTTATATATATTTGGCTAATGTGGAAATGTGTTTTCCTGGTCTATGCAGCTAAGTATAGAAAATTTATTCATGTTTCTTTTTTCCTCAATATGTGGGAGAAATTGATTAATTAACAAAAATGCTTTGGGAAAAATCGTTTTAAAATTTTCTTTAAGAGCATAAATTACTGGGCAGATTCTGTAAAGTATTACTATAGAATTTTCTTACCTAGATTTCTCTATAAAATTGAAGTCACACGTTTGGTTGAAAAACAATTTTTACAAAGCATTTCTTAAGCATTTGACTAAAAACCAAGCACATACATAGCAATTTTTTTCCTTATTTGCATGGTCTTCCTCCTCCATTCCTCTCTTTTGTCATTATCCATTACCTTTGAGTACTATAGAACTAAACATGAAAAGTTTTGTTTTGCCCTGATTAAAAAGATAAACTCAGGATTTGAGATAAAAAGGAATCTATTGATACACCAGTGCCACAGGTGTTGGTATAGGTTATCTGGCCTTTAATAGATAGAAGTAAGCAACTTCCACATAAAGGAAAATCTTAATTAGAGCATGAAGTCATGAAGACATAGCATTAGTACCTCCTCACCACCCAATATTTTCATTGGCTCACATATGAGGAGATGGGATTTAGGCTTTCTTCAGTCATTCTCTCATTACAGTATCATGGGGAGATGGAATTAATGAACATGTGTACCACCATGTTAGGTAGCCATATATGTAAGCTTAAAAAACAAGATTTTAAAATGGAGTCACCAAGACTGACTCAGGAAACAAAAAACTAACTGCCCACAGAGTCACATAGCCAGTAAGAATCTTGGTTTGGATTTGAACTCAGATCTTCCTGGCTCCAGGTCCAGAGCTATATCCATTGTGCCACCAGTAGCCTCTACATTGTAATAGTTATGTAAAAGTAAAGAAGAAAAATGAAACAAAACTGAATGCTGGGTAATATCTTAACCAAACTTGGCCTCTTACAGATGAGAAGAGAAAATGCATATCCCTCCCTTCTGTGATGGTATTGGGGTAGAAGTAAGGGATAATGAGAAAGGAAGGAATGTTGCATATACTATGATGCCTTGTTGATTACTTCTCTTAACAGGATTTCATAAACAGAAGGAACATAAGAATGAAACTAAACATGCATTAAGTGTTTCCTGTGTGTCCCTACTGTGCTAAGTGTTCAGAATACAAAACAAGCAAGATATTTCCTGCCCCTAAAAGAGACTTAGATTCTTTTTTAAAAATTAATTTATTTGTTTACTTTTAGTTTACAAGATTCAGTTCCACAATCCCTTGAGTTTCAAATTTGAAAAAAATTGAAGATTAAGAACCTAACATTTTAGTGGGGGAGCTGAAAAGGTGGGGTGGGAGACAAAAGAGTGAATAAGAAAAAGATATTTTTTAATCCATAAGTCAGGAAATGATCAAGATGTAAATACTGGTCTATGCTATTTTTAATGAATGCTTTGTGAATGTGCTTTTAAGAAGAACTCAGCAATGGGAGAAGAGAGTAGGTTTTAGCAGAATATTAGTAGTTAAGAAAATGGTAGGTATGGTTGAATTTTTCAAAGCAAGGAGATACTATGTACTAAGGAAGATTTTGGGATGAGGCAACATGATTTGGAAGAATGGAAGATAAGAAACAATGGAGAAGTGGGGACTGAAAATGTCTCCATTCCTAAGGTTTTTAACTGGTTGATATAGGAAGTACTTTTTTTTTTTTACTATCTAACACAGTTTTTAGTGTATTTGATGCAAATGTGTACCTCCTCAGATTTATTTTTTTGACTATGTAAAAGAAGGCATGTTTATTCATTTATTAACTAACCTTAATTACTAAATGGACACCATCTCAGAGAAACTGAGACTTGGGAAAGATCTTAGCTTAAAAAGGCCAAGATCACCTACTGCATCCAGAGTCATCTCCAGTTCTCCTGATCTGTATATTGCCACTGAAACCAGATTACTGTGGATGAGAGAATGAGACTAGTGACCTTACACAGCCCTACCTCACTTAAATTTGCAAGTCAAGACATCACATTCCTGGTGTCACTGGTTCAGATCAAGAATGAAAGACAAATGACAATAAGTTAGACTAGCTATTATGTTTTGTCTAAATAAGACTTTCTTTCTATTACCTTTATTAACCCACAAATAGGATTGAAGTTTTAGTAATTTTTCAGTTAGGTATAATGTAGTTGAGAAGATATATTTTATAACTTTCTTGTCCTCCTCTTTAGCTGTGTAATTGTACACCTTTTTTTTTGGCATGGAAAAGATTTTTGGTTTTTTTTTTATAATGTATTTATTTTTAGTTTTCACCATTCATTTCCACCAGATTTTGAGTTGCAGTTTTCTCTCCCCATCTTTCCCCTGCCCACATCCCCCAAAATAGCCTACTAAATACCCATTCCCCCAATCTGTTCTCTCATATCCTCCCCCTTCACCCTACCCCCCAACTTTCTAGTAGGGCAAGATGGGTTTCTATACCCTAGTGCCTGAATATATTATTTCCCAGTTGCATGTAAAAAAAAATTTAACATTTGTTTTTAAAACTTTGAGTTCCAGATTTTTTTCTCCTTCTTCCCTCCTCACCTACCCCTACTAGGAAGATAAGCAATTTGGTATAGATTGTACATGTGGAGTTACCCGCATCATTACCATAGTAGTTATATTGTGAAAGACTACATTTCCCTTCATCTATCCTGACCCCCACTTAATCTATTATCTCCTTTGACCCTGCCCCTTCTCAAAAATGTTTTCTTCTAGCTACTCCCTCCCCCCATTTTCCCTCCTTTCTTCACTCTCTCTTCTTATTCCCCAGCCCCCTATTTTACTGTAGGGTAAGATGCCCAATTGAGTGTGTATGTTACTCCCTCCTTAGGCCAAATTCAATGAGTATCCGGTTATCCCATTCCTTTTCACCTTCCTGCTATTCCCCTCCATTGTAACAGTTTTCTCTTCCATCTTTTATATGAGATAATTTACCCTAATCTATCATTTTTCTTTCTTTTTCTCCCAATAAGTTCCTCTCTCACCTCTTAATTTTATATTTTAGATATCATCCCATCATATTCAATTCATCCTGTGCCCTCTGTCTATGTATACATAAGCATACAAATGCTCACACTCACATAAATATGTACATTCAAACATCCTCTTATACATACATGTTTATGTATGTATACATATATACATATACATATAAATTCCTTTTAACTATCTTTATACTAGGAAAAATCTTGTGAGTTACAGTGATCATTTTTCCATGTAGGAATGTAAATAGTTCAACTTTTAAAAGTTCCTTATGATTTTTTTTCCTGTTTCTGTTCTCATGCTTCTCTTACTTTGTATTTCTGAAAGTCAGATTTTCTTTTCATCTCTGTTTTTTCATCAAGAATGCTTGAAAGTCCATATTTTTCCCTGAAATATTATACTAAGTTTTGCTGGGTAGGTGATTCCTGGTTTTAGTCCTAGCTCCTTTGACCTTCACAATATCTTATTCTAAGCCCTTTCATCACTTAATGTAGAAACTGCTTGTGTTTTCCTGATTGTGTTTCCACAATACTCAAATTGTTTGTTCCTGACTTCTTGCAATATTTTCTCCTTGATCTGGGAACTTTGGAATTTAGCTGTAATATTCCTGGGAGCTTTCTTTTTGGGCATCTTTTAAAAGAGGTGATTAGTGAATTCTTTTCATTTCTATTTTGCCCTCTAGTTCTAGAAGATCAGGGCAAATTTTCTTAATAATAACTTGCAAGATGGTGTCTAGGCTTTTTATCATGGCTTTCAGGTAGGTAGCCCAATAATTTTTAATTGTCTCTCCTGAATCTATTTTCTACATCAGCAGTTCTTTCCTATAAGAGATTTCACTTTACCTTCTATTTTTTATTTGTTTGGATCTGATTTATAGTATCTTGATTTCTTATAAATTCATTAACTTTCAGTTGCTCCAATCTAATTTTGAAGGAGTTATTCTCTTTAGTGAGTTTTTGAAATTCCTTTTCCATCTGGCAAATTCAGCTTTTTAAACCATTCTTCTCCTCATTGGTTTTTTTGTGCTTCTTTTCCCATTTGAGTTAGTGTATTTTTTAAGGTGTTACTTTCTTTGGTGTATTTGTGGGTCTCCTTTAGTAGGCTATTGACTCGTTTTTATGGTTTTCTTGCATTGTTCTCATTTCTCTTCCCAATTTTTCCTCCACTTCTCTTACTTGATTTTCAAAGTCCTTTTTAAACTCCTCCATGGTGTAACCAGTTCATATTTTTTTTTCTTGGAGGCTTTTGATGCAGGGATTCTGACTTCAGTGTCTTCCTCTCACTCTATGCCTTCATCCTTTTTGTCCCCCAAAAAGTATTCTATCATCTATGTTTCCATTGCTTGCTCATATTGGTAGCCAATTATTTGACTTTTGAGCTCTTTGCCAAGGTAAAACTCTGCTTACAGAATGGAGAGAGCTCTGTCCCAAATCGCTGGGGTCTTTGTAGCTGCCAGAGCTTTTAGATTGGCCATCAACTGTACAAGTTTTAATTTAATTTTGTTTTGTTTTAAATGAATATCTCATTCCTCAATTACATTGCTAAGTAAGAATTCTAGGATAATTTATGTCCTGAAATCAACCTTTATTTTAGGAACATCAATTTCTACTGGCCATTGAGTCAGAGAAATTGGGCTTTGGAGACCACCTCTTCCAATTTTTTTTTTTTCCTCAGAGGAGACTGAGGTGTAGAGAGAGATGACTTGCCTGTGGTCATTAGTGGTAGAGAATCATCTTGAACCCAGGTGCTATCACACAGTCTAGTCTTATTTTCACTTTTATTTTCCTTTCTTGGTATCTTCATTAGTTGTTACAGGTACCTACACAGTAGGTGCTCCAGTTTCTTTTCCTCTGGAGTTGATTGAATTATACCACACTATATTTTATCCCTATTCACTAATTCATAAAATGGAACTTCCATATAAAAATACAATAATTGACAATCCAGAAAATGGATTATTTGAAGAGATAGTGGTATATTTAATTTAACTGTCTTCTCATATACAGTATTTCATGCAAAATCATTTATATGTATTGAGCAGAAAATCATAATCTCTAAGGCAAATGTGAACCTCACTGTCTTATTGTCAGGGCACACCTAACCATAGATACTCTTATTTTTTTGTCTTAAATTCACTCTTCTATTAGAGAGTCCCCTTGGAAAAATAACTCTTCTGTTACAGAAAATACTGAACACTAGCAAAATGTTTGTGGCACTAGCTGAAGAATTGATATGGTCAACAACCATCACTAAAATATATATAATGGGATTTTTCCTTCCCCATGATCATTTACTTCTGATGCTTCCTCTTTCAGGGTGTTACATCTGAAGACAGTTGTCCTATGAGAAGTATTAATGTGTGGGCACAAAAACACTCACTTTCATCTATAGACAAGCAGAACAAAGAAGAAAGTAAATACTTATAAAAAGCTGTGTTACTTCATAAAGGTTAGATGAAAATGTACTGTTATTTCAGAGTTTTCACTTCAAAGTCACTTGTGATTTCCCTTTAGTTCTTAACTTCATCATACCTTATCAGGATAATTGAATATATTCATTCTATCCAGAAGAACTCGATTTAATTGTATCCCACTTATTCACAACTCACTGAACCAAGGCAGAGTCAATGAGTAAAATTAATTATCCCCACTATCAGTCCATATCAGTTTATGTTGGGCTATGCTGTTTTCCTTCATTGTCTAATTCTGCCCTAACTCCCCTCTCACTTAGTGTATTATGTGTGAAAATTTATGTCATGAAATAAGAACTTTGTCATCTAGGTTATTGAATCAATAATAGCTAAAACTTTAATGAAAATAATATTTTTAATAAAAGTTTATTAAAACATTTTCTCTGCAACAATCTACCCTATAGGTCTATTGAGACAAGAACCTTCCTATGTAAACCTTAAGGAAGTAAAGAATCATAAACTACTATTATTAAATAAATAGTCCATTGGACATTTTTATTTCTACAGCCTGTATTTTTGAGTCAGCATCACAGATTCAGAGCTAAAAAGAACCTTACAGACCATTTAGTCAAACACCTGAATGTTACAGATGAGGAAATGAAGCCCCGAAAAGTCTGGTGGTTTACCTAAAGTTATACAGGTAATAAGTGGGTAGATGGAATTGTTTCATTATGGAACATTCCTAACTTCCTCCCCATGGTAATATACCATTGTAGAACATGAATAGGAGGGACTACAAAATCATCTAATCAATCACTGCCATTTTATATAAGGACAAATTAAAGCCCAGAGAGGAGGAATGACTTGGTGAAGTTTGCAGTCCAGAGACTAAAGACAATATTTTGTGATTCCAAGTACATTCTCCTATTACTAGATGCCACTCCCTCCAGAATTTGGGTCCTGAATATCACTAAGGGTTAAATCAAAGATTCATTCTCCTGCTACATATTTGGCACTGAATCTAAGGGCTCAGTACTTATATGCTCGGAAATGATTATAGCCATAGTAAAATATTAAAGAAAAAATGTCTAATGCAATATGACATGAGAGAGTGTGAATTTAAATGAAAGCAGAACTTGTCTATTGTTTTTCAGTGTACCTGCCAGTCAAGCTGAAACTTTATAAAGAATTGAGAAGCAATTTTCAGGCATGTACGGTCTATCATGTAGGTCAGATAATTTTATGTAAATCTCTTTCACTTGGGTGTTTAAATTTCAATAAAAATGTAACTCTAAAAAGTTTGGCTTTTATTTGTCTTTATCTAATTCCTTCTGAGGTTTTGAGAATGAGTGTTTTATTGAGCATGACACCTAAAAGGGAGCACAGTTTTAAAAAGGTGTTAAAATAAAAGCTGCCTATGTTTTGGATAATGGTAGTACCTGAGCACATTTCACCTTCTCCCACTCCTTGGTAGCCCAAAGCAGGAAAGAGAAGAGATGTTAGTAGATGAATTTAAGTTCATTGTGGTGGTACAGAGAATGGTGATAGAGTGTTAACTCTACTTCTTAAACTTCGGGAGTGTCTACACGTGGTAGAGGAGGAAATTATTTTAAAAGGAGAGTTCTTTCTTTGAGTTTTCACCCTGATAAATAAGGTAAAACTCAGGAAGAAGAGATTTTAAAAAGAGTGTATTAAAAATACATCAAGGTATCAATAATTCAATGGACTGACCACCTGAGATCTGCCAGAGATTCTAGATGGAGTCAACTTTTAATGATCACTTTTTAAAAATTGACCTGTTTATTTACTACAAGATTCAGTTCCACAATCCATTGAGTTTCAAATTTTCTCCCTTCCCTTACCCCCACTCCCATGGCAGCATGCAGTCAAGTACAGGATCTACAAATACTTTCACAATGTACAATAGTCTGGTTGTATAGAAGGGTTGTATGGAGGGAACAATGGGAAAAAGAAAGAAAACCAAACATGAAAAAAGAATGATAGCATGTAGATTGCTTCAGTCTCCATTTAAATTCTCTTCTTGCTAGATCCTTCTCTGGATGTAGATGTCTCCTTCTATCCTAAGACTTGTAGAGTTGTCTTATACCTGTGCGTTGCTGAGAAGAGTCCAGTTTATCAAAGTTGGTCATCACACATATGATGTGTCTGTGATTGTATACAATTTTTTCCTGGTTCTGCTCTTCTCACTTAGCATCACTTTGCATAGGGCTGTCTAGGTAAATAAGATGACCTCCCCCCTACCGTTTCTTATAACACAATAGTATTCCATTACATTCATATACCACAACTTGTTTAGCCATTCCCCAATTGATGGGCATCTCCTTAATTTCCAGTTTTTTGTCCCCACAAAGAGAGATGTAATAAACATTTTTGTACATATGACTCTTCCTCCCACTTCTATGATCTCTTTGGGATACAACAGCAGAAGTGGTATTACTAGGTCAAAGGGTATGCAGGTATTTATAGCCCTTTGGGCATATTTTAAGATTGCTCTCCAGAATGGTTGTATCAGTTCACAGCTCCACCAACAATGCTTTAGTGTTCCAATTTTTCCACATCCTCTCCAGCATTTGTCATTTTCCTGCTTTGTCATTTTAGCCAATCTGACTGGTGAGATGTGGTGTACCTAAAAGTTGTTTTGATTTACATTTCTCAAAGCAGTAGTGATTTAGAGCATTTTTTCATATGCTTATAGATATCTTTAATTTCTACTTCTGAAAATTGCCTGTTCATATCCTTTGACCATTTATCAATTGGTGAATGACTTGTATTCTTATAGATTTTTACTTAATACCCTGTGTTTTAGAAATGAAGCTTTGATCTGAGAACCTTCGTGTAAATATTGATTAACAATTTCCTACATCCCTCTTAAACTTGGTTACATTGGCTTTGTTTGTACAGACACTTTTCAATTTAATATAATCAAGATTATCCATTTTGCATTTTATAATACTCTCCAACTCTTCTTTGGTAATAAAGTCTTCCCTATTCCATAAATCTGAAAGGTAAACTATTCCTTGCTTCACCAGATTATTTACAGTATCAGCCTTTACACATAGATCATGCACCCATTTAGACTTGACTTTGGTGCACGGAGTTACATGATGATGTATGCCCATTCTGCCATACTATATTCCAATTTTCCCAGCCGTTTCTGTCAAACACTGAATTCTTATCCCCCAAACTTGGGTCTTTGGTCTTATCAAACAGTATATTACTATAATCATTGACTACTGAGTCTTTTGTACACAATCTATTCCATTGATCCACTACACTATTCCTTGGTGAGTACCAAGAAGTTTTGATGACTGCTGATTTTTAAGAGAGATTCAAATCTGGTATGGCTAGGCTACCTTTCCTAGCATTTCTTTTCATTAATTGCCTTGATATTCTGGACCTTTTGTTCTTCCAAATGAATTTTGTCACTGTTTTTTCTAGTTAATATAAAGTAATTTTTTGGTAGATGGATTGGTATGGCACTAAATATGTAATTTAATTTAGGTAAAATTGTCGTTTTTATTATATTAGCTCTACCCAGTGTAAAGCCAATCCACAGTAGATTGCTAAAAGAATGCTACTGTGAACAGCTTTTAAGATTCGGATTACACAGTATTAGTGAACACTCTGTTTATTCCATTACAAATCAAGA
>JAQQSW010000448.1:0-41533 GCA_028646575.1 Pseudocheirus occidentalis | reverse complement strand
TTGCCATTTGAATTAATCTATTTTTTAAGGTGTCATTTTCTTCAGTCAGGTTGTTGACTTTCTTTTCATGATTTTTTTTGCATTATTCTCATTTCTCTTCCCAATTTTTTCTCCACTTTTCTTATTTGGTTTTCAAAATCCTTCTTAAGCTCCTCCATGGCTTTTAAGAAGTCTACCTTTTTCTTGGAAGCTTTTGGTGTGGGAGTTCTGACTGTGTTGTCTTCCTCCTATTCCATGCTTTGATCCTTTTTGTTCCCCAAAAAGGAATCTAAAGTTAGATTGCTGAGCTTTCTTTGCTTCCTTTGCCTGCTCATTGCCAGTCAGTTACTTGACTTTTGGGCTCCGTAGAACTCTGCTTTCAGAGGGGAGAGCTCTGTCCCAAATCACTGGAGTTTGTGCAGCTGCTGGAGCTATTAGGAGGCCACTGTCACTACAGCCCCCACCAGCTTTGGCTCACTGAAAATGCACCTCAGGACCACCCCCAAAGACCATGATCCCAATCCAGGCAGCTCAAGGCAACAGTACTTAGCCTCTGAATGATCGCTTGGCCCCCTGCAATCTGCAGGCTTGGAGCTCTGAAGTAGCCATGTGGAGGTGGCTGCAGGGCCATCACTTCTTCTGCTTTCTTGCCCTGGAGGTTGACAGCTGGACCTGCTTTTCTCCCCCCAGATTTAGCTGAGTTCCACTGACATTTCACTTAGTCCTTGTTTCTTATGGGTTGATAAATTTGGAAATTGCCACAGCTGGCCGTGATCCACTCTCCTGAAAGCTCCAGCTGCAGCTTGTTCTGGCTGTCCAGGGGCCAAGACGTGGTTTCAGGATGAACTTGCTTATTCTCCCAGGGCTCTGCAATGAGCCCTTCCTATCCTGCCTGCCAGGCTGCTTTCAGTTGGAGATTTGTTTCTCTGTACTTTTGTGAATTCTGGAGCTCTAAAATTTGTTTAGAGCCATATTTTATAGGTATTTGAGGTGGTTATGGGGGGAGCTATGGAGTTTTCCTGATTCTATGCTGCCATCTTGGCCCCAGTTCAGTTCTTCCCTCCCTAAACACATTCTCTTGGTGATTCATTCTCTCAGCTTCAGCTATTACCTAAATGGAAATGACTCAGTCATCGGCATATCTAGTCAAAGTTTTTCTCTCAAGATTTAGAGCCACATTCTCTGCTGTTTTATGGATATCCCTATATTCATTATCTCCTTCTCTTAAACAAACTCCTCTTCTTGCCTTATGTATTTCAACAAATTATTATATTTGGCCACTTTGACTAGAGTATAGGGTTTTTTGTAGGGCAGCATTTTCTCAGCTTATTTGAGCACTCATATTTCCACTATGACTCAGTTCATGATTAAGGTGAGGAAGGTTCATAAGAGGGGAATGAGAGTCTTATAGTATGAAAAACCAAGTCATCTCAGGTTGAGTTACTGACCCATCTTACACTGGGTTCAGGATTGAAGGCTGGGGTAATGACTGGAACTGAGACATTGTTAATGAAGAGGTTGGCAATGAGTCAGTCAAAACAAAGTTTGGAAGGGCCCAGAGCAAAGCACTTGTCTGTACAAAGAAACTGTGCCTGGTTGGTCAAAACAGAGTAGAAAATAAAGTCCAAGGGTTGGTTCATAATGTGCTGAAGCAGTCATCTGACAAGTGAGATCCAAGGGCAAAGGGAGAGTTAGACAAGGGCCAAAGTCACCAAAGCAAGAAATAAGACAGATCAGAGTATATAAGGGGATGGCTCATGTTAGGGAAGCTTCAGTGGAAACAATGCAAAGAACCTAAAGCAGTTTGTGGGGGATCAGCTGGAAGTGTTTTCTGTCTTTAAAGTATGTGTGTATATACACAGTTTGTCAAAGTGGAGTGGGATGAAGGGGAAGGGCACAAAAAGCTGTCTCCACTGAATTAGCCACTGGCTTATATCTTTCTTCTGCAGCATAGGAAGTAGCCTTATAAAGATCAGCCACAGAAGGCCTTGGGCTTGAAATATGTTAATAAATCCAGGAATAGCATAGTGGAATAGAAATTACACTGTATTGGAGATCACAGGGCTGGGTTTGAATCCTGACTTTGCCACTTACTGCTTCAATGACCTTGGGCAAGGCACTTAAATCTTCTCGGTATTAGTTTCCTCTTCAATTAAAAATGAGGACATTAGATTGAATCATCTCTAAGGTTCTTTTCTGAATATTAAACAAAGTTACAATGACCTGCTTTTGCATCACATTTGTAAGAGCCATTCTTTCTCCAACCTCCTCCCCACCCCCAATTAGAAGTCAAAAGAAAGAGAAGAAAAAAATATATAGGAGTTGTTATGTGAGTAGGCCTAGCCATGTCCATTTGCTTTATGCCATAGATGATATCATAGGTAGGCAGTTTCTTAGGAAGGAAGCTCATTTGCAGTTTTCCTTTATATGAAACTACATACTCATAAACTCTATACTTTCTACTTTGATGTTGTGATCCCATTCCCATTGCCTAATTTATCAACTCTCTGGAGGTAGGTGACTGTTCAATCTGACCTCTATCCTTCCAACTCTTCCTAGAACTCTCTATTTTCCAACTACATGTTAAATACTTATCTCTACCTATTTATTCTACTGACATATCAAACTCAGTATGTCTCAAACTGAACTTATCATCTTCCCTCTAAGTTCCAAGTGGAATATAGAGTTGGAAAGACTTTCGTCCAAATCCTGCTTCCAACACATTAATTATGTAACCATAGGCAAATCATTTAACTTTTCAGACTCAATTTTCCATCTGTAAAATACCTGCAATTTCTACCTTCAAGGTTGTTGAAACTTAAAGAGGAAAATTTTATGCCAAATTCTTTGTGAATATTATATAAATGGCATTTATTATCATTATTATAATTAGATTCCATTTCTGTCAAAGAAATTGCCAATATTCTGTTCATTCAGGCTCTTAAGTTTCAAATCTTTGACTCTTCCTTCTTTATCTCTGTCTTCCTCTCCTCCTCTTCGTTCTCCTCTTCCTCCTCCTCCTTTTCTCTCTTTCTTCCTTTCTCTCCCTCTCTCTCTCTTTATATATATTTGTATATAAAAATAATTAGTTGTCAGTCCTCTGTCATCTCTCTTATGGTCATCCCCTCTACTCCATTCCCATTACAACTACTAGGAGTCAGGTCCTTATGCCTGCTCAACTAGAATATTGCAGTATCCACCTGATGATTGGTCTTCTTACCTCAATTCAAGTGCTCCTCCAAACTTTTCTCCTCACTGATTGCTAAATCATCTTCCCAATATACTAGTATGAACAGGTGTTTCCTCTACTAGAATCTTTCATTAGCTTGCCTAGGGAACAAAATAGTCCTGGCATTCAAGATTCAGTATTTTGTGGCTCACAGTATGGCCAACTTAATCCATACTGTTGCATATTATTCCTTTTCACACTCTGCATTCTCATCAAACTTTATCACTTTCTATTCCCCTTCCTCATCTTGCCTTCTTTGCTTATGTCACTTTTCCATACCTTCTCCATATTTCCTTCCCAAGGGAAGTGGGCTTCCCTTGTCCTATCTGCTGATATTCATCTCTTCAAGGACACACTCAAGTGCTGTCTTCTTGATGAAACTTTCCCAGACAATTCCTGGCCCTCAGGCTTTCCTAGTTTAAAATTAATTTTATTACTTAGAAGTTGAAAAATTCTTCACTCTTGGGTGATCTATCCTAAAACTAAAACATAACTGCAGCTAGACTTCAAAATAGTACCTCAAATTGTTCAAGTTCAGAATATCCCATTTCATAATATTGCAATACCTTTTCCCCATTTGTCCTACCAACTTTCTTTAAAAAACTAAACTAAAAAACATTGAGACTCACCTCTAATATGTACTTGACAGCTTCAAGGCCCAAACCTCGAAATATAATATTAGCATCTGTTTTTACCTAAAACAGAGTACACTGTGCTAAGCTGCGTCTGAAAAATAAGGAAATTTACTATAGATGTAGTCAGTCTTGTGATGTTTTGGAAGCTTGTTTCTGGCTGTTGTTTAGTATAACAACTAACCATATTTTCAAGAGAGAAAATAAAAAAAGAAAGAGCACTATTCATCCCCAAGCATTGGCTATCATGAGGATAGATCAAAGTATACCCTGTTTTACTTTTTTTAAAAGAAAAAGGTCTTTCAATTTTCAGATAAATTGAATTTTTATAATTCAAATTAAGTTTTAAAGGCATATGATACCCAGCTATATAAAGTAAACTTTGCATTTTGCACTTACTTCTCAAGTCTAACAATATCAAAGGAAAGCCAACATACTTGATTAAAGCTGAAATTATACAATATTTAGAGAGATACAATGCAGAGTAAAGGTCTCATGAAATAACATGAAGATTTTAAATACCTAAAGCTGCCACTCATCCTGCTTAATCCTAGCCCACCATGAATATTGGGCACGGGCAGCACAGGCAAGCTCAGTGGCTCCTGTTTCAGGATCAGATTAAGGTAGGCTCCTTCTAATTTTTCTCTCCTTGTCCTATTCCATCCCTCCACATGTCAGTGACTTAGGTTGAGCCCTGCCCTTCCCAACTCCTGGTACCAGAGGCAGAAAATATTGATTCTGCCAAGTCACGTGAAATAAAGGAAGTGTAACTGTGTGGGTGAGGGAGAGAGACAGAGAAGAGAGACAGGAATGTAGAGCTTGTTAGAAGGCAAAGGGCTTCTTCAGGAAACTTAACTGAAGTCTTCCTTGGAGTTTGAAGTCACCCTGCCTCTAGCATTTGTGTTAGTGACTGGGTTCTTGTTAAAGTTGTGGGAATGGGAGGGGTGAGAGGGTAACCAGAAAAGCAAGAGATAAGCCATTAAGAAAATAAGAATAAAAGAAAAAAATGTCCAAAAGAAAAAGTTATATATGTATAGCCTAGCTCACCAGAAGATAAACCAATCATGAGACTCATGCAGAAGGAAAAAAAATGAATAGCGTTAAAAAAACCCAATTAACAAGCACTTATTAAATGCCTACTGAATGCCAGACATGATACTATATGAAAAAATGACTTATAACACACTTCTGCCAAGATAGCTCTCTGAGCAGGGACAGAGTGCCCAACTCCCATATACCTACTCCAGCAAAAATCTTTGGTTAGCACCAGTCCAAATAATGATCAAGAAGTCCAAAGAGAAACAAGTAATTTCTTCCATACCAGACTTGCACAAAAGTCAGCCAGAAATCCGTGGACAATAGTAAAAGGGTCTCCTCCAACAGAGCAAGTGCCTGGAGACAGAGGTTACAAAAGGAGGGGGCTCCCTTCCCAAAGTCCCCAGGTGGTCAGAAAACCCCAGGAAAGGGACCTAGAAGCTCCAGAGGCAGCAGAGGCCTTGGCAAACTGACCATTATGCTGCTGCAGGACTCAAGATTAAAGGATACAAACCAGGACAGACTGTGTCTCAGGGCCTTGGAGTTCCCCTACAATTAGACCTGAGTTGTCAAAGAGGGCCCTGAGGATTCTTAAAAATGCATCTTCATGGATTGATACAGGCTTTAGAATGAGTTACTTAGCATATGGCTCTGTAAATTCTTTTACTTTCTTCATTTTACACTAGACTTGCAATTGTTTCCAATGCCAGCTGCCAGCGGACATCCTCTTTGATAAAAGGAGGCTAGAAGATAGTTTGCTCACTCTTAAGTAGGCTGATTTTTCATTCTACTTTTAGTTAAATAGAACCAAGAGAGAACTGAATTTATTAGTAATACTTGTTTTAAAATTTCAACTAGTTTTATGTCCTGTGCTGCTTTTGCATTTATATCAGTAAACAGCTAAAACTAAGTTTTTATGTTGTAGAATTTTAGAAGTTATATGTGATGAGGACCTGGCTCTGTTACATGCAATATTTTTTTAATCTTGGACAAACTACTTAAACTCACTAACTCTCATTTGCCTCATCTGTAAAATGGGAGTAATAAGAAACTACTTACTTTATAGATGTTATATGCGAATCCAGTGAGGTCATGCATAGAAAGCGTCTTGAAACCATAAAGAAATGGGAGCTATTTTCTTAGTGTTATTGTCTTGAAATTCCCCAATGCTTGATATAGCCCAGGTGAAATTCCATCAAATTATAATATTACAGAATTGGATATTACAGAATTATTTCTCTTGCCAGATGGCTCAGAGAACTTTGCTGATCCAGTTCCAATGAATTGAATACAAAGAATGTTTGGGAAATGGTTTCTTTGAGTCTAATACATATAATATTTTTCCTTTTCTCCCTTTTATTTATTTTGTTATTCTGGACCTATAATTTACTCTGTGTAGGGAACTCCCACTGGAAAAATTCTCTTTCCCTAAGTAGATTAGCAGCTCCTTCACCGTTTAAAGTCTCAGTTGCCAAGAGAGGTTAAGTGACTTATCTAGGCTCACACAGCCGGTGTTAGTGACTTAGTAATTAATGTCTTTGAATTAATATCTTTGGTGACCTTGGAGGGAGTAGTTACAATAAAATGTCAATATTTTAAGCCAGGTTTCCAAAATTTAACAAGTCAGTGCATGGTAAGGAAGAGAAGGGAAGTGAGTAATAATTCTTTCTAGAAATTGTTACAGAAATATAAGTCAGTAACTTGAGAAGAAAATGAGATCAATGTAAAGGTTCATGTTTTAGATAATGGAATCTGAGCAAATTTGTATGCAAAGAGAAAAGACCAGTAGAGAGGGAAAGTTTAAAAATGAAATAATGAACAATGACTTTGAGAAGCTTAGATCAAGGGTATAAGTTTAGTACGTAGCTTTGGCAATAAGGAGTGCCACCATCTCCTCCGAGAAGAGGTAAGGAGGTAGAAGATAAGTGAAGTTCAAGTAAGGAATGGAGGGAATTTTATTATGGATAGCCTTATTCTTCTTATAAAAGTAGGAACCAGATTGAGAATTCAGTACAGGGGTGGAGCCAAGGTGGTGGAGTAGAAGCACAAACTCGGTGCAGGTTCCCACTTCAATCGCTTCCAGTACATGTAAAAAAATGACTCTAAACCAACCTTAGAGCTAAACACAATGAGACAAAGAGAAGCAAAGCTCCTGTTGAAAGAAGCCCGGCAGGCGGACAGGAAGGATCTATCACACCAGGCTGAGAGCCAACCGCAGCCTCACATGAGCTGCCGCAGTTCCCTGGCCCCAGGGTGGCCCAGAGCAGACTTCAGGAGAGAGAATTACTAGTAGCTGTGGCAGTTTCCAGACTTAACCCATAAACATCGTAAAGAAAGTAAAAATGTGGAACTTTGTGAGAATCAGGGAACTGAGAGCTTGGTCTGGCCCCTGCCCCCAGGGTGAGAAGTGGCAGAGGTGCAGCAGCTGTGTAGCTTCCACTACCTGGCTGCCTCAGGAGCTCCTGGCTTGTAGATTATAGGTGGACCAAGTGGCCATTCAGAGGGTAATTGCTTTTGTTTTAACCTGCTTGGATCTGGATCTCAGTCTTGGGTAGTAGTCCTGGAGTGTGTAATCAGTGAGCCAGAGCTTGCAGTATTTGTAGAGAGGGTACCCAAATAACAGTTCCAGCAGCTGCAAAATGCCCAGCGATTTGGGACAAAGCTCTCTCCATTCTGGAAGCAGAGTTCTACTGTGGCAAAGAGCTGAAGAGTCAAGTAATTGGCTGGCAAGATAAGCAAGACCAGGAAACCTAATCAAACTTTAGATTCCTTTTTGGGGGATAAAAATGTATCAAGGCATGGAGCAAAAGGAAGACTTTGAAGTCAGAGCTCCTACATCAAAAGGATCCAAGAAAAATATGAACTGCTTACAGGCCATGGAGGGGCTCAAGAAAGATTTTTTTAAATCAAGTAAGAGAAGTAGATGGAGGAAAAATTGGGAAGAGAAATGAGAATGATGCAAGAAAAACATGAAAAGAGAGTCAACAGCTGATAAAGAAACCCAAAACTGAAGAAAATAACACCTTAAAAAACAGACTAACTCAAATGGCAAAAAAAGGCTCAAAAAACCAGATGATGAGAAGAATGCCTCAAAAAGCCTAATTTTCCAGATGGAAAAGGAATTTCAAAAAATCACTGAAGAGAATAACTCCTTCAAAATTAGATTGGCGCAATTGGAAGCTAATGACTTTATGAGAAATCAAGATGCTATAAAACAGATCCAAACAAATGAAAAAATAGAAGGCACTGTGAAATATCTCATTGGAAAAACCACTGACCTGGAAAATAGATTTAGGAGAGATAATTTAAAAATTACTGGATCATGAAAGCCATGATCAAAAGAAGAGCCTCCAAGACACCATCTTGCAAGAAATTCTCAAGGAAAATTGCCCTGATATTCTAGAACCAGAGGGCAAAATAGAAATTCAAAGAATTTACCAATCACCTCTTGAAAAAGATCCCCAAAAGAAAACTCTTAGATATTTTATAGCCAAATTCCAAAGGTCCCAGGTCAAAGAGAAATTACTGCAAGCAGTCAGGAAGAAACAATTTGAGTATTATGGAAACACAATCAGGATAACACAAAACCTAGCCACATCTACATTAAGAGACTGAAAGGTTTGGAATATGATATTCCAAAGGTCAAAGGAGCTAGGGTTAAAACCAAGAGTCACCTCCCCAGCAAAAATGAGTATAATGTTGCAGGGGAAAATATGGTCATTCAATGAAACAGGCTTTTGAAGCATTCTTGATGAAAAAAACAGAACTGAATAGAAAATTTGACTTTCAAATACAAGAAAGAAAAGAAGCATGAGTAGGTAAATCATAAGGAACTTATTAAAGTTGAACTATTTACATTCCTACATGGAAATATGATAATTGTAACTCATAAAACTTTCTCAGTATGAGGATAGTTGAAGGGAATATGTGTGTGTGTGTACATACATATATAGGAGGGTGTATGTGTATATAAAAATATATGAGAGTGTGGGCCTATGTATGTTCATGTATACGCAGGCAGAGGGCAGAGGATGAGTTGAATATGAAGGGATGATATCTAAAAAATAAAATTAAGAGGTGAGAGAGGAATTTATTGGGAGAAGGAGAAAGGGAAAGATAGATTAGGGTAAATTATCTCATATAAAAGAGGCAAGAGAACACTTACAATGGAGGGGAAGAACAGGAAGGTGAAAGGGAATGGGTCAACCTTATTTTCATTGAATTTGGCTTAAAAGGGGAATAACATACACTCTCAATTGGGTATTTTACCCTACAGGAAAATAAAGGGGTAGGGAATAAGAGGGGGCATCATAGAAGGGAGGGCAAGATTAGGGGAGAAGGTAGTTAGAAGCAAACATTTTTGAAAAGGGATAGGGTCAAAGGAGAAAATAGAATAAGTGGGGGGTGAGATAGGATGGAGGCAAAAACAATCTTTCACAACATAACTACTATGGAAATGATTTGGGTAACTACACATGTACAACCTATATTGAATTGTTTGTCTCCCCAGTGGGGGCGGGTGAGGAGGAAAGAAGAGAAAAAATCTGGAAATCAAAGTTTTAAAAATAACTGTTTAAAAAAATAAAAAATAAATAAAAGTAGGAGGCAAATCACATGCAGAGAGAGGAGGGTGGGGTGGTGGATTGGGATCCTACTGGGGCTCCTGAGAGAGGTGGTTAGGAATAGCGGCTGTGGGATCTGAGATGAGAAATTAGTCATCAGTTAATAGGGCTTTCCATACCCTATTGAGGGCCCAGTAAATGAACAATTTTAGCTTCATGCATGGGTGGCAGTTTCTCCGGGACATTACCTAATCTTTTCAAAGGACCATAGCGTAGGGCAAGGATATTTAACCTGGGGTCTGTGAACTTTTTTAAAAAATACTTTGACAACAGTATATTTTATTTCCTTTGTAATCCTGTATATTTTATTTTTGTGTACTTAAAAGCATTCTGAGGAGTCCAAAAGCTTCATTGCCAAAGGAATCCATGACATAAAAAAATTATTAAGAACCACTGATGTAGTGTAACTTTGAGACTATTTGTGCTAATTTTGCATTGCAGGTTTTAAAGAGGTTGACAGATCACCGTTGCTTTCTCTCCTCCTTTGGTTCCAAACTTTCCCCAAATCTTAGCGTTCAACTCCTAGTGGCTAGCTTTGTGATGATGGGCCCCCTACATATTAATATTATCAGTATTTAACTGTCAGTTTGCTACTGGTATTGCATTTGAAGCCTTTCCAGTTTAGTGGACTATCACAGAGGCATAGCTTTCACATCAGAATAGGACTTTACTAGATATTTTAAGTACTGAGAAGCACATTATAAGTTTTTTTTAAAGTACAGGGATAATATTAGCCAGTCAGAAAGACCAGTCATCATATCGTTCCTTACACTAATTAAAACGCACATTTAGACAAAAAGAAGAATGAAAGAAAAATGACCTTTGTTAATTATTTTATTCATAATAAAATCCTGTGTTCTTTGTAAATTAGCTGACCCTCTTAAATGCCCCCACCCTTTTTTAAGCTGAGGAGTGAATGAGCCAAAGGGCTTTGTTTACTTATTTCTACCCTTTGCTCTAGGTGATGCTGAGGGCCAACTTTGAATAAAAGGGTAGGTTTAATATTTAAACAAGATATCAGGTAATTTCTTTGTTTGGAATGTTCTCTTCTACTTCAGAGATTTACAGTTGGCTATTTTTAGAACCAGTTTCACTTGTCACTGAAAATCAAATTCAAAAATAATTTAATCCACATGTAAGGTGGCTTTAGGACCTATCCTAATGTTTCCCACCAAACTAGATTTTAAAGTCAGTGTATTTGCACCTTACTTGAGAGGAAGTTCCGCAGAGTGGTTAGAGTGAGTTCAAAAACATAGCACATAAGCTTAAACTGGCAAAAGACCATCTAACATAGAATTGTTGAAGTCGGGAGAAGACCTCAGAAATCTTCTGACCCAATTCTATTATGATAGACATAAAGGAACCATGCATGGTCAAGAAATGTGACTTGCCTAAGGTCACATAATACAGACTAGGGATCAGCAACCAGCTCTTATGTATATTCTGATTGAAGAAAATGTCTTTGATTTCCCCCCCCCTCCCCAGGGGGGCTTTGTACCTTAATTTAGAGGAAGTTCATCATAGTGGATAGAGTGAATTAAAAAACTTAGAACATGATCTTAAACTGGCAAAAGACCATCTAACATAGAATGTTGGAATTGGGAAAAGACCTCAGAAATCATCTGATCCAACTCTGTTATGACAGAGATAAAGGAACCATGCAACATGTCTATGGTACCCCACCCCCGAGTAGCTGTTCTGCATTACCTAGTGAGATGTCCAAGGTATAATCTAGGAAGGACCACATTCCCAGTGTAGTTAGAACTTCTTTGCAAGATCATTACTTATTTGAAAACCCTTAAATATAGTTGGAACAAAACCAAGAGCAGATGGCTATTTCAAAATCTTTTAAGATGGGAATCAGCATCAAGTAGTAGCTAACTAGCATTGGTAGAACACTTAAGGTTTACAAAGCACTCTACATTTCTTCTTATTTGAACCTCGTAACAATCCTGGGAGGTAGGAGCTATTGTTACCAACATTTTACAATTTAGAAAACTGAGGCACAAGCTGGTTGATTGACATGTGTCTGAAGTAGACTTCCAGCTTACGTAGTCTTGACTCCAATTCCAGCATTTTTTGCACTGCATCACTTGGTTGCCTCAAGTAGAGAACAGTAAACTCTGACTTCTTGGGCGGTACCTCTGCCCCATTAATCCTGAGGCTTCAAAGGAGAAGCCATCAACAGCTGCCAGGTATTGGACCTTGAGGGAGGATGTCCAATTATCTTTTCACTTCATTTCCTCAGTAGACCTTTCTTCATCCACTGACATCCTACTTAGACACATTCCTCAATGGTTAGGATGCCACTGCCTCTTGTGTTTTCTCCTTAACTCAGTAATTCAGAATTCCTAGAAGTCAGTGTCCAAGCTTTATAACCCCATTTTCATTTTATATGTTTGCTTGCTCTTGTCCTCTGGATTGTGACCAGTGTACCATAGCAGATTTTCCTGTTCTTTCACCTGCACTCCTGGAATCTCTCTTCCATTATTAACAAAATTCCTTCTGTCTTAAACCTTCTTTTTTCACTCTTTTCATCTTCTGTTATTCACTGAGATCTGGTTCCCTCCTGATGATACTGTTTACCAGTATTAATTATGTTTCCTTTTATGCCTCCTGACTCACTGTTCACAGTGAGGGAATTGGAACACACTTTGCACAACATTGCCACTTCTAGACTCTCTTCCTGTACCAGCATCACTCATCAGTATCTTCCCTTTTGAAATTTATGATGTCCAAATTCGTCACCAAACTCAAATCTTGGTGGATAACTCTGGACCCACTGCCCAGTGTCTTTCTCTCTACTTCAATTCCTGTCTTCAAACTTCAGCATGCACATTGATACTCTTTGAAATATCCTAACTTTCTAATTGTTCATTCTGCCGATACCTCCTGACTTATTCCTGTATCCCATCAACTATACATAGTCATGCTGCATCTCAGTTTTATGATCAACAGTTTTTTAGCTTCCATATTCGTTAACTCTAAAATTTCTTTGTCCTGATTATAATCTTTCCCTATGTCTTAGAACCCCTAACTTTTTGTTTGTTCTCTTCATGATTTCCTTGCCCTCTTAACACTCAGTTCTTGCCCCAAAATGGTTATACTGTCCTCCCTTCTTGGTTTAAACCCCTCATTGAATCAGTTCACTTTTTTCTACTCTCAAATCCCATAAACCTTTGCCTTATCATTTATCACACCTTGCTAACCCCCTAACCTAGATTATTTCCACCATCTCCCTCCCTTGTTCCTATTCATGTGCTGCTGAATAGAGCTAGAAAGTCACAAAACCATGTTCATTGGGCCCAATACGTATTTATATGATCTAATCTCAATTTGCCTTCACTATGACAAGAAAATCCTTCCACTCCCCTTTTGCAGTTTGCTGTCCCAATCTCTACAACCTTCTTGTCTCTCCTTAAGCCTACCACAAGAGCTCTTTTCCTCCACCCTCTCAGCTGAGGACTTTACCTTAACTGGAAAAATTGAGGCCATTCACAAAGAGTTCTTTTTCTCTGTTTTCATCTCACATCAATCAGACATCTTCCCACTTCTGTCTGAGGAGAAGAGACAGCCCTTTTCTATCCCAAGGCTAACTACTCTTCATACACTCTTAATGTATCCATTCTCATCTTTTCCAATGTGTTATCCAAACTTTTTTTTTCCACCTTTTTGATAATTTTCAATCTCTCCTTATCTACTGGGTTCTCTGCTGCCTACAAACATCACCAAATTCACTCTCTCCTTAAAAACCTTTACGTGGCTCTAAATCACTGTTGATTAGAGAAATGCAAATTAAAATAACTCTGAAGTACCACTTCACACCTGTCAGATTGGCGACCATGACAAAGTGGGAAAATTTTAAATTTTGGAGAAGATGTGGGAAAATTGGAACACCAATGCATTTTTAGTAGAGTTACAAACTGATCCAACCAGTTTTGGAGCGCAATTTGGAACTATGTCCAAAGGGCTGTAAAACTGTGCCCACCACTACTAGGTTTATATCCAAAAGAGATCATAAAAAGGAGGAAAGGACCCACATGTACAAAAATATTCATAGCGGCTCTTTGTGTGGGGGCAAAGAATTGGAACCTGAAGAGATGTGCACAAATTGAGGAATGACTGAATAAGTTGTGGTATATGAATATAATGGAATACTGTTGTTCCATAAGAGATAATGAGAAGGCAAATTTCAGAAAAAGCTGGACTTACATGAACTGATGCTGAGTGAAGTAAGCAGAACCAGGAGAAAATTGTACATAGTAATAGCAACATGGTGCCTGACCAACTTTGATAGACTTAGCTCTTCTCAGTGATGCAAAGATCTAAGATCATTCTAAAAGACTCATGTTGGAAAATGCTTTCTACATTCGGAGAAAGAACTATCGATCTGAATCCAGATTGAGGCAGAGTATTGTCTCTTTTTTTGTCATTCTTATGGTTTTTCCATTTTGTTCAGATTCTTCTTTCACCCCATAACTAATGTGGAAATATGTTTAATATGATTGTATATATATATATGGTCTATATCAGATTGTATGCTTTCTTGGGGAGAGAGGAAAGTTTAGAACTCAAAATCTTTTAAAAGTGAATGTAAAATAAATTTTGAAAATTTAAAAACTAAAAAAAAAAAACCAAAACCCCTTTGACATGATCTTAACAATACCACTAACTACTGTTCCTTATCTCTACTTCCCTTTTCAACTAAACTTCTTGAAAAGCTGTCTATGCTTGGTGCCTCTATTTTTTCTCCTCTCACTTCTAAGCCCACAGAAATGTAGCCTCTGACATCATCATAATGATTTCTTTTCAAGTGTAGGTCCTGCTCTTGACTGATATTATCCTAACAGGGTTATTTGAATAAAACACTTGAACTCCTTGGCCTTCATTATTTATGCTGGTTCAGCTACTAAAATAATCTTTCTTAGAAGGCAGGTCCAACCATGTTACTTTCCTGTTTAAAAAAAAAAAGTGGTTCCGTAAAACAGTTAAGACAGGAGTTTAAATTTTTGTTTTGCTTTGTTTCATGGACACCTTTGTTTTTGTGAAGCCTGAGGATATTTCAGAAAAACAATTTTTTATGCATAAAATAAAATACATAGTTTTGCAAAGGAAACCATTTACATTGAAATACTATCAAAATTAAACAATAGCAACAACTAAACTTATTTTTGTGGGCCCCTGGTTAAGGATAAGGATAAACAAGAGATGCCTTTGGCATTTAGAACCCTTTATGATCTGGTCCCAATTTATCTTTTCCTACTCATTTCACATTCACTTACATACATCAGAGGTGTCCAACCTGCAGCCCACAACACACCCAAATATTGTAGAACCAGATTAAAATGTAACTTGTATTTCACAAAATAAATACAATAAAAGATAATATTACCACATGTCTACATGTGGTCCACAGGCACTTATATGTGAATCAGTGGCCCTCATTCCTATTTGAGTTTGATCCCACTGCTCTACATACATTCTGGCCAAACTGCACTATTTACTAGTCCTTCTGCACAAGCTTTCTTCCATGTCTTTTTACCTGCATCTTTCATAATCCTTAAGTTCTTTTAAGACTGAGCTTAGTTTCTACCTTCCTTGAGAAATCTTTTCTGATGTCCCCAGTTCTTTTTTTTTCTTTTTTAGATTAAATGATTTACTTTTAGTTTTTACCATTCAGTTCCATAAGTTTTAAATTTTCTCCACCTCCCTCCCCAAGATGGCTTGCAACCTGATATGGGCTCTACATATCCATTCTATTAAACACATTTTCACATTAGTCGTGTTGCATAGAAGAATTGTAACAAACAGGAAAAAAGCATGAGAAAGATAAAACAAAAAAGAAAATAGCCTGCTTCATTGTGCATTTCAACTCCATGGTTCTTTCTCTGGATGTGGTTGGCATTTTCCATCATGTGTCCTTTGGAATTATTTTAGGTCCTTGCATTGCTAAGAAGGGCTAAGTCTTTCAAAATCAGTCCTTGCAAACTATGGCTGTTACCACGTATAATGTTATCCTGGTTCTTCTCCCCTCACTCATCATCAGTTCATATAAGTCTTTCCATGTTTCTCTGAAGTTTACCTATTCATCATTTAGCTCCTTACTTCAAGTTAACTCCTTGGGAGTAGTTAACATCTTAACAGGAAGGGGCAGAACAGGGAGGAGCTATACTGTGTATAAGGATGAGAGCCAGCAGGACTGTCAGATTTTCTCTCAGTCACCACCTGGAGACTGTACCTTTTGCTGAGATCCTCCTTCTGCAGCTTTTACCTAGTCCCAGAACCAGAAAGCCAAAGTCATCATAGTGGTAACAAAGTTGATACACATAGTTAACATTCCCAAGCCTTCAGGAATAGAACAGGCTCCCTCAAGCAGGGATCCCTCTCAGACTCACGTTCCTCAGCCTGGTCCTTGGAAGTTCTCTGTAAAAGAAATCTGACTGTCCTGCTGATTCTCCCAAGGAGTTAACTTGAAGGAGCTAAGTACATGTTTACTAAGTGCTTAACTTGAAGTAAGGTGCTAAGTGCCTTTACTAGGTGCCAATAGAAAGGGGCATGGAAGATCTTCTGATTTCATTAACATTACATTTCTGGACAAGATGATTTAGAAGGATTAAATTATAATTATGATGCCAAGAGTGTCCTTTCCTTTCTTCACTGTTCTTTGAAATTTGACCCCATAGTGCTTCTTATTCATTCCTTCCTTTTCTCTACTAGTTTTCCTCATATGGACTTCATTCCCTTTCATTCTTGCTTTTGCTTCATTTCTTGTTGTTTTGAGCTGACAAAGGAGAGTTTAGCTTAGATATGACCAATTAATTATTCAGACATCTGCTGGATAGCCATTCATTTCTTCTAACTCATTCTGATAGAACATAGATTTTAGCTCCCTCACTATTCTGGTTACTTTCTTCCAGAAGCATTCTAGTTTGTGAGTGTCTTTTCTGAAATGTGGCACCCAGATGGGATATCTTGTATTAACTAGAGGGTCTTGTGAGGAAAAGTAATGAATGGAGTGCTCTGCAGATATTGTCTGGCCTAAAACTTTCTGATGAGGTAGCATTATATGGTATGAAAAGAAGTGGTTTTAAAATCAGTATTAATTTAGAACTAAATTGCAAGTACAGTTATCCCTTCCACATCACAACTTTCCCTTTGCAGTTTTGATAGGTTAGTAGAAGCAATTAAATAGGAATTATTTGGGAGTCTTGTGGAAGCTGCGTATGACACTCAAAGA
Organism: Pseudocheirus occidentalis; assembly: GCA_028646575.1. Taxonomy (NCBI): domain Eukaryota; kingdom Metazoa; phylum Chordata; class Mammalia; order Diprotodontia; family Pseudocheiridae; genus Pseudocheirus; species Pseudocheirus occidentalis. The sequence continues at coordinate 24,799 of JAQQSW010000448.1, read as the reverse complement.
TAACACAGAAAATTTTATAAACTCAGAAATTCATTAAATGTATATATATATATATATATATATATATAGTATTGTATAATATCACCATATTTTATCTTTAAGACAATAATAATTCAGGCCTCTCCTGTGGTTTGAAGGGAGGACCAAAATATTTTTCCAGATCAGGGGAGCCCATCCCTAATCCTCATGATATGGAAGGTATAATTGTATACTTCTACATCCAGTTATATTCTGGAATTCAAGAGGGAGATTGATTATAGGATTTTAGAAGTAGAAGGGTTACCTGTGGTTACCTGGCATAAATGAGGAAACTGCAACTTGACCAGTATCAATGCAAATACTAAATAACAAAGCAGGACCCATAACTGAGGTCTTTTCACTCCAATTCCAGTCATTCCATGACACTTCAGTATTAGAAAAAAAAAACTCTTTGGAAGAGTTAAGACTTAAACTTGACCTCAAAGGACGAATAACAATTTTAGTAGGAAAAGGACCATTTTAGGCAAAGGAAACCCTATGAACAAAAAAGCTGAACTAAACAATTAAGTATAACCAGAGCATTGGGGTCATTGTGGTATTTATTATATATGATTGGACCATGTTGTATAGAGGGTGTGGGGCTCAGTCAGACATGGGAGTATAAATTTGATGCTGTAGTTAATGTGGAGCTATTGAAGATTTTTCAATCAATCAAAAATATTTATTAAGTGCCTACCATATGCCAGTCACTGTGCTAAGTGCTGGGGATAAAAAAAGAGACAAAAGACAGTCCCTGCCCTCAGGAAGTTTACAATTTAATTGAATAGACAACATGCAGATAAATATATACAAAGGAAATTATATACAAGATAAACAGGCAATAATTAATGGAGAGAAGGGATTAGAATTAAGAGGGGTTGGAGAAGACTTCCTGTAGAAAGTAGTATTTTAATTTTGACTTGAAGAAAATCAGGCTGGTTAGTGGTCAGAGCAGAGGAGGAAGAGCATTCCAGACATTGGGGATAGCTAGAGAAAATTCCCAGAACCAAGAGATGAAGTTTTGTTTTTCATGGAACAGCCAAAAGCTCAGTGTCTCTGGATGGAAGAGTAGGTGTTGGAGACTAAGGCATAAAATGACTGGAAAGGTAGGAGGAGGGTGCTAGGTTATGAAGAACTTTGAATGACAGAGCATTTTTCTATTTGATCCTAGAGATGATAGGAGCCTCTGGAGGGGAGTGAAGTGGTTTAACCTGCACTTTAGGAAAATCACCTTAATGACCGAATGAAAGATGGGTTGGAGTTGGGAAAACCTTAAATCAGGCAGACCTACCAGCAGGCTATTGCAGTAATCCAGGAGTGTGGGGATGAGGCTTACACTAGAGTTGTGGCAGTATCAGAGGACAGTAGGCTTATGCTAAAGATTTTGTAAAGGCGAAATCAAGAGACCTTGTGGACAGATTGGATATGAGAAGTGAGAGATAATGAGGAGTCCAGGATGATTCCTAGATTGTGAACCTGAGGGACCGGGAGGATTTGTGTTGCCCTAGTAAGTGGGAAGGTAGGAGGAGGGGAGGGAGGGTTTAGAAAGGAAAGATGAGTTCTGTTTTTGACATATTGAATTTTACAATGACTACTGGACATCCAAATTGAGATATCTGAAAGGAAGTTGGAGGTGCAAGATTGGAGTTCAAGGGAGAGTTTGGGGAAGGATACGTAGATTTGAGAATCATCAGAAGAGAATAGTAATTAAATTTTTGAGTAGGAGGAAAGGTAGTTTTACAGCAATTTGAAGGGTAGACTAGATATGGAAGAAACAAGGTCATGTGGGGAACCTTGGAATAACCCAGTGTGATGAATAATTATGACAGCATGTTCATGAGGAAGTATCTTATAATAAAAACTATTCCTTAATTGATAAATGGTCAAAGGCATTCTTGAAGGGAAGAAAGCCAAGCTATCTATAGCCACACTTTTAAAAAGCTTCAATCACTAATATGCAAACTAAAGTAACATTGTGAGAATAATTCATACCTATTTAGACTGTCAAAGTTGATAAGGAAAATGACAAATTTTGGATGGTCTATGGGAAAACTAACTTTGAGTAACCATTGCTGGTGTTATGAATTGTTCCAGTCATTCTGGAAATCAATTTAGAACTATACTCCAAAAGTTATTAAATTACATGCTAGCAGTATTATTATTATGCCTATTCACTAAAGAGATTTTTTGAAGAGGGACATGTCCTACATGTACAAAATATTTGTAGCATTATTTTTTGTAGCAACAGAGCTGGAAACTGAAGTTGCTTGTCAGTTGGCAAATGGCTGAACGGATTATGGAAGTTGAATATAATGGGATGCTATTGTACTAGATGAAATGAAGAGACACTTTTAGAGAAACCTAGGAAAACTTACATGAACTCAGATGATGAGTGAAATTAGGAGAATCAGGAGATTAATTTATAGTATTAACACCAACACTGTTAAAATGAGCAATTGTGAAAGACTTAAAAACTCTGATCTAATATAATGATTAATCATGACTCCACAAAGAACTGATGATGAAGAATACCACTGACCTCCTGATAGAGAAATGATGGATTAAATATGCAGACTGAGACATACATTTTTGGACATGACAAATACAAACCTTTGTTTTACTTGACTATGCATATATTGTTCCAAGAAATTTTTTCCTGTAGTGGTGGGGGGCAGTTTTATTTTGGAGGTATGTGTAAAAATGCTAGATAATTGAAAAAAATTAAAAAGAGCTAAAAATAACTCCTGAAATTAAGTAGCTTCTTTTGATTTTTAAAATGAATATTTCTTAAGACCATAAAAATAACATTTTGTCTAGGATAAAGTATGCTTTTGTACTTTGAAATTCAAGACTAGTTTGTTTCTTATTGGTTTAATGGATTTTGATATTTTGGACATTTCCTTTTGAAATTTTCAGCATGGTTATGTCAATTTGCTTTGAATTAAAGTGTGCAGAGCTCTCTTTTTGTCTCTACATCTGTTAAATATATTGAATTCATATCTTTCTTTTTTTTTAAACAGAATATAAAATTGTGAGGGAGTGAAGGCCAGGATGAATGGACATATTTCCAACCATCCCAGTGGCTTTGGAAGTTACCCTTCTCAAGTGAAGTAAGTTGAAACGATAAATTAATCTTTGGAAAAAGGGTTTGTCAAGAAGGAGGAGAAACATGAATATATGTATCCAACTATAGAAATAAGGAAAAATTATATTAGAGACTGGGACATTATGGTAGAGAACAGAGGGAACTGTTTTTTTTTCCTTTACCAAGTATCTCTATTGCACTTAAGTATTATTTAACATATAATAGTAATGTATTTAGTAAATTAATATTATTTAATAATACTTACCATTGGATAATATTTAATATTATGGAATACTATATTTAATGCACTTCTATTGTTTTATATTTGCCATTACACGTAATATTGTTTATATGTAATAGAATTTATCACATCTCACATACCTCATACAAGAAATGAAAAGTCCCAGCCTGCCCCAGTATTATTGCCAGTTAAGAGTAGTAGCTAAAAGCAAGATAAAATACAATTATTCTGAAAGCACAAAAAATAAAATAAAAGAAGAAAAAGTGTTTGTCATGCATATAACTTCATATTTTCAGATGCAGAGTAAAATTATTTTCCTGGTCAAGTATCTCTGCAATATATATTTCTGTTCACTTTTAGTGTATATTATCTTTAAAACTTTACAGCATCTAGTCACAGTAAGATGCCCAAGTAACTCAGTGAATAACAGTTAATCAGTAAGCATTGATTAAGCACCTTTTACTTTGTGCTAGTTATTGGAGGTATAAATACAACGCTTGCAAGGAGTTCATATTCCAACAGGGTAGGTATTAAGTACATATATAGGTATATACATATAGAATAACTGTAAAGACAATACAAACAAGCTTGGGAGTGAGGGCACTGCAGTTATGAGAATAATGAAAGGAGATATTGGAACCACATCTTGAAAGAGTGTGGGATTCTGTGAAACAGGGATGAAGTGAGAGTCATTCCAGGCATGGAGTAGAGCTAGTGCAAAGAAAGGGAGACAGGAGATAAAATGCCTGGTATGAGGAACAGAGAGAAGGCCAGTTTGGCTAGATCACAGAGTGGGGGAGTGAGAGAGGGGTGTGTGTGTGTGTGTGTGTGTGTGTGTGTGTGTGTGTGTATCTGTACATTCTGTATATTTTGTATATTGTTTATATGCATTCTATATAAATATTCTATATTCTGAATATACTTTTATATATACTTGACTTTCAGTTAGAATGTAAGCTCCTTGAGGACAGAAATTACTTCATTCTTCGTATTTGTACCCATATACCTAGCAGTGTGCTTGGCAAGTTAACAGGTGCTTAACACATGCTTGATACTTTAGTAGGGAGCTCATTGTTTCCCAAGTTGGTCCATTATATGTCTATAGAATTTAACCCTTTAGACCATTTTTCTTCCTATCAAACTAAAATCTCACTCTTGTGTCTTCAGCAGTGCTCCATTTTGGGGGGACCAGAGAGACTCTTTGTCTTCTATGTGATGATTCTAATTCTTGAAGAATATAGGCTTATTATGTCCAGTAAATGTTCTTTTCTCAAGGCTTAAACATCCCTGTTTATTTCAAATGATCTTCACATTAGAATCCCCATGCTATTCTGAGCAACCATCTCTGGACATACATATGTCTAGCTTGGGTAAAGTAAGTTTACCAGAACTAACCATAGTACTTTAGACATGGTGTCAGCAATACAACAGTACAGAATATAGTGAGACTGTATAGCCTTCCTATTCTAGATACTGTGCTTGTCTGAATGTAGACTAAGAGCTCAGTAGTATTTTTTTATCACCATGACAATCACTTGAAACTTTTCTTTTTGCTTTTTGGAGAGCAATTGGGGTTAAGTGACTTGCCCAAGGTCACATGGCTAGTAAGTGTTAAGTGTCTGAGGTTGAATTTGAAATCAGGTCTTCCTGACTCCAGAGCCAGTGCTCTATTCACTGCACCACTTAGCCGTCCCTACTTGAAACTTTTGAGTCTGTGGTTCAATGAAACCCTTTTTCACATGAAGTTTTCTTTTACATCTTCCTCATTTGATACTCATGAAGTAGATTTTTAAAACCTTCATACTGAGGTTTTAAAAATAGTTAATTTCTTCTTCCTCTACTAAAATATCATCTAATGCAGAGGTTCTCAAACTTTTTTTGGTTGATATTAGCCCTTTTAGTCATCTGTTTTTCCATGCTTTAAATGAAATACATATCATCACAGGGGAAGCCAATTTGCATTGCAATACAATTTTTTTTTATTGCTTTTTGGAGGAGGGGCAGGGCAGTTGGGGTTAAGTGACTTACCCAAGATCACACAGCTAATAAATGTTAAGTGTCTGAGGCTGAATTTGAATTCAGGTCCTCCTGACTCTAGGACCAGTGCCCTATTCACAAAATACAAATCTCAAAAAAAAATACGTTTTTTAAAACCAAGTTTATAAACCCTAGCATCATTATGATATGAGGGTGACCCTGTTCCTTGAAGAGTACACCAGCAGACACCAAGCTCTAAGAATGTGGTCTGATGCTGGAAAGATTTATTACATGGGCCAGTGATGGTCTGTGAATATCCTCATTTTAAAAAGGCTCATCACCAGAAGATTGTGTACCAAGTGATAACATTTTTTTTCAGCCAAATAAAATCATATTAAGACAGACTACTCAGTGAAAGGATTTAGATTGCATTGGGATTATCCATACTGATGAAATTTTAAAATTGAAATTTTAAAAATGTATTTTATTGGACTTAACTTTCTCAATATTTTGGATCCCAATTCTGCTATCCAACATGTTTCCAGTCTCTTCAAGATTTGTTTTTGCATGTGCAAATTTGATAAGCAAGTCTAGTATCTTTTGGTTCTAATCAGTAAGAAAGTTTTAAAACTGACTCCAAGTTTCCATTGGCATTCTATTAGTGTGACATATAAAAAGTTTAAGAGACTTAATTTCTGGGTAATTCATAATCAATTTTATTAATTATGCTAACAGATAATTAATAAAATGATCATTTGATTTTCTCTTATAAATCATGTCATGGAGGTCACTCACACCTATAAATCCTTGGAAGAGTGGATGTTCTTGATAGGTAGAAGTCAACTCTAATTGGCTAACAATTAACCAATTACAAATCCATGGAACTATACTAGTATACTATAACTAGTAACTGTACTAGTAAATATCTATCTATACATATAGATAGATGGATATACATTTCTATATCTACATACGAACACACACATACATATATATTCAGCCCATAACTCTCCATTCTGTCCACAAACATTTTATAAGAAAACACATCAGATGTCTTGTTGAATCCCATTTTTGCTATTTCTGTAACATTCTCAAGATCTACCAGAAACTTGTTTGTTTATTTTTTTACAAAGAAGTCCAAACTTTATTTAAAACTACATGTTAGGTTTGTTTATACATATATATTATTTTTATTTTTATTTCAATATACTTTTATTTAGTTTGGCATGACTTCTTGAGAAACCCATTTGATCTCATAGCAATCATTTCAGTACTTTCTAAGTGCTTAAAATCAATCTTTTTATTAATACAAACTCACTGCGTCATATTATGAAATACACCATATATCCACTTTTGTAAATCAGAATCTGATAGCTTTTCTCCTGTTCATGTTATTTTTCACAGACTACCACCATTTGATCTTCTAGTTTGTTCAGGTCCTTTCATTAATTTCATCCAGGCCTGGGTGACTTTTTCTTACATCACGGTTCTTATTACCTTAATGTGAAACATTTTGTATTAGCCAATATTTGGTACCATGTCTTCATCAGTCTCTAGTTTCAAGCTACTCATACTGTATTTGTCATACTTTGCTTCTCTTCTCTGTAGCTGGAAAAATCTCGTTAACATATAAAAGAAAAGAAGTAATAGGAGAATGAAGAAAAAGTGAAATTGAAATAATTCAAATTTTGCTGTTCGATGTTATAGTAGAAAGACGACTGTTGGACAAAGGATTTGAAATTAGTGAATAAAATAATCTTTTAACTCTTTTTGCATATCTGAAAATATTCATCCATTCACTAAAACATATATAATTGACAGCTTGTAACTGGATCAATAGATCACATCACTGACTATGAAAAACTTCTCTTTAACTAAAATTACATCAAAAATTTTCCACTCTTTTGACTGGAACTTGGGGACTGCATCTAATTATAATTAAGATCAGTTTTGATGTACATTAAGTTTCTTCGGCTGTGTAAATGGTCAAAGTTAGGAGAAGAAAAAAATATATTGCTCATTGTACTTAACCTAGCACAAGGCTTCTGTTTTCTATTGAAAATACAAAATAATTTGGGAATTCTATTTTGAAGGATTCTAGAATTTTATTACTAGTTCTGGACTTTAACCTAACATGGTGTCTTTGTTTTGTTATAGTGGTTATGGGTCACCCACATTTCCCCAGATGGACAGAGATCATAACTCCAAGACAAGTGCAAAGGCTCTATATGGTATGACTTGTTAATTTGATATAGCATTTCTATTTGTGGATGGTTTTTAAGACATGAATTTTTAATTCTTATTTCGATATTTATTTTCTTCAATATGTTTTGGGTGTCAATTTTATGCTATTTGATCTGAATTTTTAATAGTGCTACATATTTTTAAAGGCTGTATTAAACAGTTTTCTTTAAGAAAACTAAGTAACAGCTTCTTTGTTACTAGCATACATTATGAAGTATAGAGGATACTTCCTGTGATATCACCCCTGGGTTTTGCTTCTGTGGAACTGCTTTGCAGGCTGAGATCCAGTCAAGTTGATTGCAATTTGGCAGTTAACAAGGTCTCTTTGTCATGACTCCTGAGTATTTTTAATGTGGATGACTCTGGACAGCAGCCACAAAAAAATGGCAAGGTTCTTCCCTGTGGTATTTTGAAGCGTGCTTCCTTCTTGGCATCGTACATAGTCAGTGCTTCAGTTCTGCCAGGTCTTTTTGTTGTTGTTGCTTTTGAGAATTGAGGAATAACACTGGTCCAAATACAGACTCTGACTGAAGTAAGATATTTTGGAAAAAGTACATATTAAATTACCAATTCATAAGATAACATTGCTTGTAAGCTACAGTCAAGTTTTTGAAGGTACAAATACAAAAATGTATTCAGACAAATATCATGGGATCATTTGCAGAGCAATCTTAGACATCTCTGAAAAGTGTAATGTGTCAAAAGGGATCAAGATTTCTAAGCTTCAAATTGACTTTCTTATTTTATTGTTTTACAGTAAAGCAATAGTTTTAAAAATCCTAGCATAATGTTCTGGTAAGAATTAATTACATTAAAATTCTTGACCTTTATTTGTCTTGTATAGTTACTTTATGGCCTTTATGATTCATCATATGTTTCAATTAGTTGGGCATAATGTTCTCATGAACAAATTTAACATTTACTTCCTCCTAATTTAGCATTTGATGTCTACACTTTTAGAAGGTAGACATTGATGGAAGCTTTGGTTTTACATTTTATCCATCTGTCTTCAAGCTAGGTTCCCTCAACAGTGTAATGGAATGAATAACTTTAAAAAATTGTAAGTATATTGATGTAGCCTCCAACTGTCTTAATGAGATACTATAAAAAAAATACTAAGTGCACTGTATTCTGTCCTGGATACATCACCTTTAGAGATCTCTGTTTAGTTCACAGTACCATAGTATAAGGAAGATGTTTAACAAGATGGAAAGTGTCCAGAACAGAGAAACTAGGGTGCTGAAGGGACTTTAATTCACATCATATGAGAATTGGTTGAAAAACTGGTAATTTTCCCTGGATAGGAAGAGGATTAGGGTGGACAGAGGGACATTTTAACTTTGTGTAGGAATTGACAGGCTATCATGTCTGGGGGGCAGCTAGGTGGCTCACTGAATAGAGCACCAGCCCTGGAGTCAGGAGGACCTGAGTTCAAATTTGGCCTCAGACACTTAACACACAAACTAGCTGTGTGACCTTGGGCAAGTCACTTAACCCCAACTGCTCTCCAAAAAGCAAAAAACAAAAAAGGTAAAAAAAAAAAAAAGGCTATTGTGTCAAAAAGAAAGATCAGATGTATTATGTTTGGACCTCAAAGACAGGGCCAGGAATAATGGGATAAAGTTGTAAAAATGCAAATTTAGATTGGATGTCATAAAATTAGGGGCCTCCAAAAGTGAAACTGGTTGTGATGAAAAGTGGTTGGTTCCCCCTCTTTTAAGAAGAGGTTGAACATTCATTTGTTGGATATGGTATAATGGAAAATTCTCCTCAAGTGGCCCTTGATTGACTAATTATTCTGTAAGCTTATTTTTGTTTTAAGGAGAAAATTCAAATATTATTTCCTAAATAATTCTATTTAAAGGTTGCTTTGTAGTTTTTGCCTGTTTTGTAATAGAATAGGTACTTAGTCAGATAAAAATCTTTATCCCTTTAAAATTCTATGCTTCTATCATAAATTCCTCTGAGACTTTATTTTTCATATTTGAAACTAAGGAAACTTTGTGTTTTCTTAATGGAAAACACACTAGCATGTGTATACAGTCACATATTAATCATGTCTATGTGGGATATCCATGGCTAATTTTTTTATCCCATATTGACCCCTCACATTACCCATGAACCTCTTTCAACACCACTGGCATTCTATGTATATAAATATACATGTATATACACATAATTAATATAAACTATTTTGACATTAGCTTAAATAAAACAAATATGAGACCACAAATCTATTAAAGAAAGTACATTGGAGAAGTACAAACAGTTTGTTTATTTAAGATCATAATTTTTGTGAGAAAGAACCAGTGAATGCTGGAGGTAGTATTTGCCTTAGACTGGGGTGGGGATGCTATAATAGCGCATTCTGGCAAGATGGGTCAGTGATTATGACTAAGCTCATCTGCTCATCTCCACATCATCTCTTCAAAACAGTAACAGATGTGTCATGGTGAGCAAAAGAACAATAAACAAGAGAGGGGAACTTTGCCAGGAAAACTGACATAGAAACTGATGAAATGGTTAAGAAAAAACAGAGACCCTGATAGCAATAAATAAATGTGAGAGTAAAAAAAAAAAGAGTAAAAATTTTGGGAAGGAAATTGCAAAACTCAAAAAATAACAATATCAACTGTATGTCCAGAATAGAAAATTAACTTATCAAAAGAACCTCATGTTGGTTGAAAAACATAAGTTAGAAAGTTTGTTGTGACATATATAAACATGAACCTAAAAGTACTGAAAGTTAAAAAAGAAAGAAGAGACTTAAAAGCTTGGAATAAATGCCTAATAAAATGCCTAATAAAAAGGGATATTCTAAGTAGAATAGAATGACCCAAATGGAATACACACATATTGAAATGGGAGATGAAGAAACAATAAAATTTTTAAAAAGCAGACCTGGAAAAAGACTTGCTTTCTATGAACCAATGCAATTAACCTAGAGGACAAAGTTTGACAAGACAATTTGACAATTGTTTATCTCCTAGAAGAAACAAAAGGGGGGAGGGGAAGAATTTGAATATTGATTCAGAAATTCATTCAGAAAAATTGCTTTGAAATATTAGAAATGAAGGGCAAAATTCAGATTAACATATAACCCCAACAGAGAATAAATATAGGTTTTACTCAACCAGAAATAGGATTGCCAGACTCCAGGGCTTTGGCATCAAAGAGAAACTCTTATACAATGCAATACAAATATCAAAATACCAATTTGAATCACATAATATTCATAAGTGAGAATGAGAAATAAAACTGCTGGAACATGCGATAATGAAAAACAGGAAAACTGGCATATTCCTCTCCATTTTCTGTCCTGTAAAATTGAGTATATTTCTTCACAAGAAAATATGAGTCTGAAGTAATATCAGACTTTGATTTATACTGCATGTGCTTGTGAGGCTAAAGAGCTGGGCAGTGCTTTTTGACTAGCAAATTGTCCTCTTGTTGATCATTAACAAAGTGAACGGACAAATGTTAAAAAAAATCAAAAATAGATGGTGGTTAGGGTACAGAATGAGTCAAGGAAATGGTGATCTAATGTTTATATGTTGTAAGGGGTAATTGTTGTTTAGTCATTTGCAGTCATGTCTGACTCTTTGTGACCCCTTTTTTGGTTTGTTTGCTTGTTTTTTGGCTAAGATGCTAGAGTGGTTTGCCATTTCCTTCTCCAGCTCATTTTACAGATGAGGAAACAGAGACTAACAGGGTTAAATGACTTGCCCAGGGTCATACAGCTGGTAAGTGCCTGAGGTCAGATTTGAACTCAGGTATTTCTGACTCCAGGCCTGGTACTGTACCCACTGCACCACATCTAGTTGCCATGTTATCTTATCTTAAAGTTTTACTTTGTAAGAATTGTTGCAAGAATGAAGGCCATACTGTGGAGGCAGACGTAAAAAATTAGTAATTTTGTAAAAAAAAAAAAAAAGTCTCATAAAAGACAACAAACTGAGGTAGAATATCTGGGCGAAGGAAAGGACTGATAAGTAAATTATTTTTTAACTAACTGGGGATGACGATGAAGCAAATGTATAAATAGGGTCAGGAAAAAAAGGGTGATTTCAAACCACACTATCTGCATTGGGCTCAGAGATGTAAAGGAGCTTACCAGTAAAAGTTGCCTCTTTTTCTAGACATTCATTAGCTATTAATTTATTTATATATACCAGAACATTTCAAGGAATCAAAGTCAAGCTAATGAGTCTGTAGTTTACAGGTTCCGTTTTCTTCTCTTTTTTGACAATAGAGACAGGACAGTATTTGTCCTCTTCCAATTTTTCAGTACACCCATTTTCTACAAACTTTTAAGAGATTTCTAACCACGGCTCTGCAGTCACATCTGCTTTTTACTTTAATACCCACTGGCAGAAGTGTCAGACAAGAGGCCTACAAGCCACATTCAGTCCACAACACTCTCAAGTGGGCTGGAACCAGATTAAAGTATAATAGGGAAATATTTAACAAATTTAAAAAAATACAATAAAACATAGACAGTAGGTTGTTGGGGGGTGGGGTTTGACAGTAGTTTTCTAAGTCAATATGTGACTCATAGGAATTCTTATGTGTAGTTAAGTGTCCCCTGCTTCATTTGAGTTAGATAAAGCAGCCTTAGAACGTTTTTCATCTGGATGATCTGACCTTCCAATGCATCCTAGAGATCCTTGGGCATCTACTATGTCCCTGCACCATAAGGACCACCAGGCTTTCTTCTTATCCTGGAGTTGACTCATTTGATCGTTTGAGTTTATTTTTTCAGTTAGGATGTGAGTTCTTTGAGTACAAAAGTTATCTTACTTTTCTATTTGAATTCCTACCACTTTGCACTGTGCCAGACTTTCTCTTCAGTGTGATGTCTTATTCTGTTTACATACTTGTGAAAAATATGCCAACCTACTCACTTTCACCAAGCCCAAATTCAAGCTGAATTTCAAAAGACGTTAGGCACCTACTCAAAGTGAGCCTCAGCATGTTACCAATATTGACTTTCATGCCAAAACAAAACAGGAGCTTTCTTCTTTTTCTGTCACAAACTCTAAGATCAAGTGATGACCCTTCATGTAAGGTTCCCATCATTTCTACACCAGCAACCAAATCCCCCTTGTTAGTGAATGTCAGATCCAGAACAACATTTCACCTTTTTCTTCCTTCACCTTTTAAATGAAGCATAACGTTTTTGTCAAGGCAAGTAAGGAAATGATTAGCTGTTGAGAGAACATCAGCAGATCTATGGAGAACTGAAATTGGCCACACTATGTTAGGAAGCTGCAGGTGTTCTATTGCATACTCAGCTGACAATATCGATTTTGTTTTACCTTCGTTGATCTTCACCTGAATGTTTTCCACTATATGCTTTCTCATCTGGTCCCTGGATTTACTCAAAAGCATATATTCTTTTTCCTATTTTGCTTCTTTTCATTAAGATATATCCTAGCAGGGCTATTTTCTAGTCCTGGGTCTCCTTCCACCAAATATCAGTCATACGAGTAAAACCAAATTTCTCTTTTGTTAAAATCTCTAGTTCATCTTGCTTTTTAAGTATACTTTGCACATTTGTGTAAAGACTTATGAAACAATGGTTTTAATGCTGGCTTTCTTAAATTTTGTGAACTTTTTCCCTCCTCTACTGTCATTCCTTTTCCAATGCATCTGCTGTGTATGGAATATGACAGTGTGGCTAGATCTATAGACAGTTTTCTCCTTCCCTCTTACTTTTTCATTTTAAAGCTCTTTTGATTTGATTTGTAAGACCCAAAGCAAGTGCATTCTTACCAGCTCTCATTGCATTTCTGGTTGGAAGCTTGCAATTCAAGTTGTTAAGCAGTGGTCCTGAAATACACACCTCATTCTGTTTTATTAAATGAATATTCATTTCTCAAATCTGTCTCAAATCTGTTGAAACCTTTTACTTACTTCATTGAGTAGCAAGCATGAAAATAATGACCTTTTCTCTGATATCTTTAGTTTCTTCCACTAGACTTCCTTATCTTTGGCAGGACACATTCTAGCTTTCTTCTGATTGAATATCATTTGTTCTAACACAGATCACAAGAAGTAAGTCATACCTTCTTGACAAATCTTGACAGGTTTTTTTTTATCTTGTCTTGGGTACATGTTCCAATAAAGCAGCAGATCTCTCCTTTGTTGTTATTGGGGTAATGAAGAGCAGACTCAGGACCAACCACCATTTCCTCTTCTCCTTTTGACCTTTGCCAGATGATCTCTCATCTTTCAGCACCTTTGAATTCACATCAGCATTCTTAGTGCTATAGACAACTGTTCCCTCTTGGGGAGTAAAATACTCCTCTTCAGAAAGAGCCTCCTTCTTGTTTCTTAATAAAGTGTCAGTAATTTTCTTTTTCTTCTTTGTGAGGTTCTTTCACCTCAAGTCCACTCACTATTGAAGATGTTCTTCTTCCTCTTTAAATGCTTCTCCCCTTTATTTTTACACTTTAGCTCTTCTCAAAAATGGGGGTGAGTGGTGGGAGTGGGGATGTTTTGTTTCATTTTGTTTTTATTTGAGAGAAGGTTAACACTTTATTGTCCCTAATAACTAGAGAGGGGAGAAGTGTTAGTCAATCAAAAAGTATTCATTAAGTGCCTACTGTGTGTTAGACACTCTTACTCTCTATATAGTAACAGTGAAATTGAGGTGATGAATGAGTGCATTCTAGGATCATGGAAAGACCAATGCAAAGGCATAGATATGCAAGATATTGGAGAGTGTTGTGTATGAGGAAGGACAGAAAGCATTTGACTGTATCATAGAGTTTAGGAGGGAGAGTAATGTCCAATGAATCTAGAAAGATAGATTGGAGTCAAGTTGTAAAGGGTTTCAAATAATAATACTGCTTTAAAGTTTGCAAAGTACTGTCTACATGTTATCTCAACTGATAGCATTTTAAAAGCCAAGGAGAGCTGTTCGTATTTTATCCTAGCTGCAATAGGGAGCCAGTAGAATTGATTGAGTAGGGGAGTGATGTGGTCAAATATATGCCTAAGAAAAAATCAGTTTGGTGGCTGTGTCAGGAAAGATTGGAATGGGGGACAGGTAGATCAGTAAGGACATTTTAGTGTCAGTGACAGTTGATAAGGGTTTCAGCTAAGGCAGTAACCAAAATCATAATTAAAGAGACCATTTGAAGCAATTCCCTATCATTCCCTTTAGATGATTTTCATTTAGCTCTTTGGCTAAAGGCTGGTGTCTGAGTTCTAGTATTGCTTCTATTCTAAAGAATTCTTTCTCTTTCCAAGTGGTAGAATATTCTGCAAATTTACAACCAGATTAAAATTCAAAACAAATTCTTAGTAAAGCTGTGGATCCTGTTTTTCATATTCTCGTTGGATTTCCCACACCAACCATACCTTTTCCTTGTTGAACATAACTGTAGTAAAGTTGCCATTTAATTTATATATTTGTAATACATGCATTTTCCATAAGTTTTTACCTCCTTTTCTTACCATTTTTTTGGTCTTGGTCATTAAAGCAGAACCTTCAAAGAGAGAGACTATTCCAGTAGATGTTACATTAATTCCTCTTTCCCAGTGGTGCTTTCTAGTCAAATAGCATTTGAGTCTGAAATGGGCAGTTTTACAGCCCAGAGTGTTTCATATCTAGCCTAATTATAATTTATTTGTTGGACATAACATGTCTTAATGTAGTAATACCTCATTTATCTAGCACCATTGGGCAATTGTCACATAAATGAGTTTTCAGTATAACTAAAAAACTAAAACTTTTAAAATATTAATCAATTCTAGTAGAAATACTTCTAAAATCCTTTGAACAGCTCTCTACCCTCTTAGAACATACTAAACGTAAACTTTTCTTGATGACTTAAGGCTATCTTGATGAATAGAAATTTAATTAAATATACGTTAAGCATATATTAAATGAAATGTACTTTTTTATAGGTGCCCCAGGGTATATAAAGATGAAGACAGTCACAGCTCCTGTCCTAAGAGAATTTTTAACTTAATAAAAGAAATGATGAATGCTCATATGACTAGTATAAGAGAGGATGTTATACATCATTAAAAAGTTACAAAGTACTATGAAGATACTTGAATGTACCTTCCTAGGATATAGTCCCAGTAATACTGTGATGGCTCAAGAGCTACTGAAGTTTATGGGACTGCTGTCCCTCAAACTCAATGGCCCCCAAGTGCTATTATTTTTTACTGTGTCTGTTTATTATTATAGTCATTATGCCTTCTTCCTTCAAAGTCAACTCCCTTTTCCTTAAAATCTGTGTCTGCTTTTAGCAGCACCATTTCCCATATTCCCTAGTTTTTAAAATTGCTCTGCTGTTGTCAAGAAACCAAATAATGAATTTTTGCATAAAATTGTATAAAAAACAAAAGCAAATATTATCTCTGAGTGAGTGATTGAGAAGATATCCTTTGATTGAAGCACACAAACCTTGTGACATCTATTTTAATTACAGGTCTTAATTTTTTTTTTCTTTTTAGACTCCCAATTACATACGTAGCTGAAGCTGCTGGAGAAGTGACTTTTAGAAAAATGATGTTATAGTTAGCATTTACAACATGATCATTTATAATTAGGAATTTTGAAGTCAGTAACTACATCCAGAAAATCCAAATTATAAAAATTTTTTCTTTAACAATTATTATTATTGTTTTTATTGCTAATTCTTATTGCTATAAATAATATATATTGTTATAGAAACTGAAAACCTAAGGATGAGATCCATAGATTCCCCAGCTATCATTTTAGCCATTGTTCTATCCTCTTTATAAATCATTTTTGTGGCCATTATAAAGTTAGGAAAAAGAGTTTGAATATGCGCTTAGGACCCACAGATGATAGGTACATGTAGAAGGAACATGTATAGTCAGAGCAACCTTCATAGAGGACCTATGAGACTATGGCATTTTTTAAAAGAAATTTTTAATGTGAAACACATTAGAAATGCAAGAACCAGAAAAATAATTGCCCAGAGTAAGCCCCATTTTCAGTTATTCTAAGAAGTCAAATATTAGGGAAAGTAATCCCTAGTTTATAAGTTCTGCTGCAGAAAACACTCTATATGTAAGAGGTTCTGCTGGGAAAAATGCAAAGTACTTTGGCAGAAAATAGGTTTGGACCAGTAACTTACAGCATAAATTGCCATAAAGCCAAAATGGATACTTATCCTAAATGTAATTAGTCATCACATTACTGAAAAAATGAAAGGAAGATGGAAGAAAAGACTATTCACAACTCTTAATAAGCTGAGAATTCTTAACCAAAGAAGAGATAAAAATAATTGTACAAATTAAATGTACATGATTTTGGCTACATAAAATTTAAAGCAGTGGTTCTCAACCTGTGGGTCACAACCCCTTTGGGGGTTGAACAACCCTTTCACAGGGGTCTCCTAAGACCATCAGAAAACACATATTTCCTATGGTCTTAGGAAACTCCTCTGTCTATCCATCTCCAGGCAGGTCCACCCACATGCAGTTATGTTCACATATGAGTATTAAAGGGTCATGGCATTAGGAAGGTTGAGAACCACTGATTTAAAGGATTTTGCACAAGTTACACACATGCAATTAGGACTTCTCTTCTTGGAAGAGACACTCCTAAATAGAAAAATATTTGCATGAAACATCTCTAATAAAAGTCTAATATTGATTATATATATTGTTGAGTCATTTCAGTCATGTGTAACTCTTTGTGACCCCATTTAGTGTTTCCTTGGCAAAGATACTATAGTGGTTTGCCATTTCCTTCTCCATTTTACAGATGAGGAGACTGACGCAAACAGGATTAATTTACTTGTCCAGGGTCACATAGCTAGTAAGTGTCTGAGGCCAGATTTGAACTCAGAAACATGAGTTTTTCTGATTCCAAGTCCATTGCTCTATCCACTGTGCCACCTAGATGTTCCATCCATTATATATAGGAAATTGATAAGCAGCCATTTAAAAATAGATATTACTCATAGGATATGAATGGATAATTTTCTAAAGAAAGCATGTAAACTATTGACAATCACATGGGAAAAATCCTTAAAATAATTATTAAATAAATGAATATTTAAACAACTCTGAGATTCTACCTTATATCCATAAATTAGCAAAGATGATTAATGATGAAAATAGTAAATATTGGGGGGAACTGCAGGAAGATAGCCACATTAAAACACTATTGATTAAACTGTAAACTGATCCATTCATTTTGAAAAGTAGTTTAGAATTATGATAGAAAAATGATTAAAATGTTCATACTCTTTTGCCCAGCATATAGATTGACCCAACATATGATATATAACCAAAGGAGTCCAAAGATAGATGGAAAGGTCCCACATACACCAAAATAGAAATACTTTTTGTAGTATTGAAAAGCTGGAAGCAAATTTGGTCACCATTGATTAGGGAATAGCTGAGCAAAATATGTGCTATCTGTGTATTAAAATTCCATTGTGCCATATGATATAATGAACATGTAGAATTCAGCAAACCTGAAAAATATGAATTTTTATTTCCTTTAATACCATATTTCACCACATACTCATAACAGATTTTGTGACCTTTTTTGTCTTGCAAAAGGTGGATGACTATTATGTGAATTAATTATGCTGTTATTACTTAAAAATAATTTTTTACTAAGCTGTCTTTAGTACAAAATTAGGATACATGGGATACTTATGAATATATGTTAACATTGGAGAGATACAAGTCATGCCACCTCATGTAACACTCATGGCAGCTTGGCATATCCACCTACTCTCCTTGTGCCTACAGCTCTTCATTGGGTTGAATGACAATACTTCTAGTACTACAGCACTCTAAACAAACCATGCAAGTCAACTTTTGTGAATATACTGACAATGAGCATGCTCTAAGAATTCTAGGCTCCTGGCTCACAGTGTGGGAGAGATAAATGCCTATCCTTATGCTGCTGGTGAATACATTGCTTCTTTGTTTACCTTTTAAGCAGCATGATGAACTGAATTATGCCATGTGATGATTATGTGAAGAGAGAGTACAAACCAATTTTTGGACTGGAGCAGTCAGAAACAGGGACTATTTGGACAACAGGGTGTGATGATTAGGTGGTGAAATACAGTGTATTCTTTCCAAAACATGTTTCTTAATTCTGCTTTCTCTACTTTATATAACTTCATACAAGACTTTCCAAGGTCTCACTTTGACAGAGGCAGTGCCCATTCAGTGATTAGAGTTGTTTAAGGAGTAAGCCAGGCGATGGTCCCTTTAATCAACAAACAAACAAAAAACAAAACCTGGGAGGGGAAAACCCTCAGGGTTTCTGGCCAAAAGAGAAGTAATTACTATTTACAGTCATTCTGATCCATCTGGGCCCAAATGATAAAAATTAAATGTTTCTCAGGTAGGGACCAATTGACTTGAGAATCAGAGTGAATTGGTTTGAAGGCATGGTCTTTAAAAAAGAGAAGTTGGAAAGACCATAGCTTAAAAAGGCCTAGGTCTCCCAACAATTTCCAGTTGTCCTGATCTGTATCTGGCCACTAGACCCAGATGACTCTGGAGGAGAAAGTGAGGCTAATGACTTTGCCCAGCCCTTCCTCACTTAAATCTTTTCATTTGCAAGTCATTGCATCATCTTCCTGATGTCACAGACCTCTTTGAGAAGGAAGGACAAACCACAACCATAATAACTTCATACAAATTTTCTTTGGTTTCTTTGAATTTCTCAAAATTATTGTTTCTACCACAGTAAGTGCTATTAGTAAAATGGAATTTTCTTTTCAAACCATTTTTGACCTAATTTTGTTATATGCCTACTAATTGATGGATGGCTGGGTTCAAGGGTTCAAATAATTTAGTGACTTTTCTTAAAAATTGCATGTTGAAATGGTTGGACCCATACAAAGCTCCACCAGCCAGTGTATTAGTGTTCTTGGCACATTCACTATTGCTGGTTTTTGTCTGATCGTATTTGCCAATTTAATGTGAAATGAAACCAGTGTTGTCATTTTCATTTCTCCTTGTCTTATGCTGTAATTGTTATTTGTTAATTGCATTTCTCAATTATGAAGGTTATTTGTTCATATCTTTTGATCACTTAGCTTTTAATAAATGGTTTTTTAGTCTCATGTTTTTGCATCAGTTTCCTATAGCACATTTTACTCTCAGTTATTTGATTGAACTTCTCAATCTAGTTTCTCTTGGTTTTGTTTGTGAAAATGCTTTTTAATTTTATGCAATTCAAACAATCTATCTTTTATGAACACCTCTGTTGTTTGGTTTAGAATACTCAGCCATAAATATAAAAGGTATCTCCTTACATTCTCCTGATTACCTGTTATTTAAAAGAAAAACAATATTATTTTTATATTTAGATTGAGTATCCATTTGGATTTTATTATGGAAATGTGTAAGTGTTGATCCAAACCTTTTCTGCCAGATACGTGACTAGTTTTCCTAGTTTTTGTCAAACAAAGAGGGTCATAGTTCTATAATAGGTACTGAATGGATGTCTAACATCAACTTTTAAAAGTTAATCATTTATTGTTGCTGAGTCATTTTTCAGTCCTGCCCAACTCTTTGTGACCTCATTTGGAGTTTTCTTGACAAAAATTACTGAAGTGTTTTGATATTTCCTTCTCCAGCTCTTTGTACATATGAGGAGACTGAGGCAAACAGGGTTAATTAGCTTGTCTGCTGTCATAACTCATAAGTATCTGAGGCAGGGTTTGAACTTAGGAAGAGAAGTCTTCTTGCCTCTATATTCTATTCACTACACTACCTACCTGCCTTGTAAAAAGTTAATAATAGAGTGGTGTTAAGAGATTCATAAGGTGGAATTGAAGCAAATCATTCTTCAAGTGAGGAAAGAAATAGAGCTATGACCCTGGAAGGAAATTTTTGAGTCAGCAATGGCATATATCAGCCAGAGCTGGCATATTTTTATGAGGAGAGAATGGTTCATTCTGCTATTAGAAATTTGGTCTTAAAAATGAAATGGTTTTGGAAAAATCGTATTGATCAATGTCCAGTTTCAAGTAGCATGTTTCCTATGTCCAAGTCTGCTGTTCTCAACATAGGGCTGGTATTTTCATGACTATAAATCATTATCGATTAGAGTAGTGCAAATTAAAACAAGCTTGAGATATCATTTTATACCTATCAGATTGGCTAAAATGATAGAAGGGGAAAGTAACAAATACTGAATGGGATGTGGAAAAATTGGAACACGTTCATTGTTGGTTGTGAACTTATCCGTTTTGGAGAGCAATCTGAATTTATGCTCAAAGAGATATTAAACTACCTTTGCCCTTTGACCCAGCAATACCACTGCTGTGTCTATTGCCAAAGATAATGAGGGTAAAAAGAAAAAGAACTCATACATTCTAAAATCTTTGGGGCAGCTGTCTTTGTGGTGGCAGAGGCCTAGAAGTTGCAGGGATGCCCCTCATTTGGGGAATGGCTGAACAGGTTGTAATGTATGATTGTGTTGGAATACTGCTGTCTACAAGAAATAATGAGCTCAGTTGTTTAATAAAACCATGGAAAGACTTTCACAGCTAAGTGAGCAGAACAAGGAGACCATTGTATACAGTAGGGCAGGGGGTGGGAGGGAGGGAAGAAAGAAATTTACATGATAATTTTGTTGTATATTTAACAGGAATAGCATGTTGTACATAGTAGATTTTTAGATTCATATATAATCATCTTTTAAATTGAACTATATCATGGAAATATTTGTTTTATTTCATACATGTGTCTAAATGTCTCATCAAAAATAAATAGGGTACAACCTGGTACAACCCCACAAATAAGTAGCTTAGGATGAGATTATGGTTTGTAGCATGGGTGAGTTCTTCAACAATGGAGTATTTCCATCTTGTACATTTCCTTCATAAAAGTAGATTGTAATCCATGTATAGAAAAGGAGTGTTTGATAATTTCTATTTCCATCATGAGGTTATGAATTTCCTTGGTGTTGATGTTAGCTTTTCCATTTTCACCTGTATCTTACTCAAGTTTTCCAAAGTGTCATGAAATTTCTTGTGCAGCATCTCAAGCTCCCGATAATATTTTAGATGTATTTTTTGGTAATTAAAGTAATGCTGTTACATTTTAGTTCTATGTTGTCTTCAGTGAGTGCATTTTTAGTGTTTGAAATAGAAAACCCCATATTGTTCAGTCTTCCATTTTGATAATAAATTGTGCCAATCTGCAGCATTGTCTTTGATTTTTCTTGTGTTGACCTATAAGACAGTTTTTTGGGAAGTATCATCACCTCCATAACATTAGCACCTTAGATTCAGCCCACTGTGGACTGGGCTTGTTCTTGCAGATGATGTGCCATATAAGGTTGAGTATAGCTGGAGCATTTTTGTTAATAATGGTTCTCTTATAGGAGCTGGCATGTTTCCTCTGCCTTTCCCTTCATTTCAAAACCACCATGATGCCCTTGCTGTGGGTTCAATTCCTACCATATTCTGATAGATTCCCCCATTCTAATGAAATGAATTGTGTTTCTTGAGGTCATTGGGGTCAGTTCTATAGACCAACTTGTCATACTTGATGAGGAAGCTGGAGCAATTATATAGATCATCCACTACAGATTTGCCAACATGGCAGCAGAGGATGTTCCCATGGTGGCTCCTGAACATGGAAAGGGCCTAAACACCTTTTGGATACATCATTTTCCTTAACAATTTTAATTCTTCTTTTAAATTGTAATAGAATTTTTATAAGGATAAGGGGTCTTATCGGGAAATGGTTTAAAAAAAAAGCCCTAGCACTAATTAAACCCTATAGAAAGAGTCTGACCTTCTTCTTTTCTTTTCCCTCTGATGGAGGTACCAGGAATATATAAAATGGTCAGTAACCAAAAAGAAGACAGAAAGAAGGCATGAATAATGTGCACCAGACTACCAAATTGAAATTTGATAGGCATCTTCACCATTTCACATCTATACACACATGTACTGTGTATATTCTATATGTACATAGTATGTATATATGTGCATGTATTTACATTATATGTAAATACAGTTTTCTTATCTGTACCTCCTTAAATAAACGGCTTTCCCTAATAGATAACTTCTTCCAAATAAATGTCTTAAGTTTCTACC
This sequence comes from Pseudocheirus occidentalis, assembly GCA_028646575.1. NCBI lineage: Eukaryota > Metazoa > Chordata > Mammalia > Diprotodontia > Pseudocheiridae > Pseudocheirus > Pseudocheirus occidentalis. The sequence goes on along the minus strand of JAQQSW010000448.1, from coordinate 2,151 downwards.
TTCTACTTCTTTTCTTCTACCTCACTATGTCTTATTCTGAGTTTTGGCTTTCTACTATCACTATAGCAGGTACCTATACTTATCACACAGTAAGGTCTAGCCCCCCCTCAATATTTAATTGTTATGGTGTCTGACATGTCATATGTGCAAGACTCCTTTATGTTGTAAAAACCAAGACCACATCATCCACTCTTTTTTGCACAATTTCATTAGAGACACATTTTGTATATTTGATTATTAGCAGAGATAGATAGACAGACAGACAGACAGATAGATAGACATACATATCTATCTATATACATACACACAAACATATATATGTATTTCCTGTGAAATACTTGAGAAATAATGATGCATGATTTTAGTATTACAAAGCATTCAGATGTTTCATTTGTCACCCAAAGTTTGAAACCAGAATAACTGGAAGAATAGGTACCCTTGATAGTCATAGTGAAATTTGGAAGAGAAATGGGTTTTTTTTTGGGGGGGGAAATAATGGGTTTCAGTTTTGGACAAGTTGAGTTGATGTCTCTAGAATATCCAGTCTGAAATATCTACTAGGCAATTGGTGATGAATAACATTACTATCAATTGCTTTAAGCAGGCAGCTTTGGGGTTTTTGGAGATTACTATAGTTGATATGACATCATCACTATTTGGAAAAGCAAATGAATGTCAGCCAATACTGTGAATGTTTAAAAAAAAAAACCACTTAAGTTCCAGTTGCTGAATGGTGTGTTTGAAAGTAACTTCAAATTTCCATGAGAGAATCTTCTTTTCCAGCTTTGTAAATTAGCTCATTTATATTTCAAAAGCATTTTACACGTACAGTGGTAATTTTTCATAACTGACTCTTTTCCTCCTTAGATTCAGTCAATGTCTTTTTTCCTTAATGTTCTCAAATTGTGCTACATTTCATAGAATTTAAGTAGTCTCAGAAACTAATGTCAGGTAAATGTATCCATCATATGCTGTGCAATGTAATGTAGAAGAGGAAAATAGAGACTGCAGTCTGAGCCTGTAGATCCCTATGAGATCTCCTAATTCTGCTCCAGCAATTTTACAGACATATCATTTCACCTGGAGCTAACCTGATTGTAAGTCAAGGAATCTGGACATTTTAAACTCTGTCAAGTCAGTTGTCTTTTAGTAAACCATTTAACCCTGATCTCTTCACTCTTAAAGTTTGAAAGAGGCATATCAGCTGAAACAAGTGTTTTGTGAATCAGCAAAGACTAACATATATAAGAGAAAGCAAAAAGGGTCTTCAAGGACTGGAGTTTTGTGTCAAGGGTTTTTGTCGAGACTCTCCTATTGTTCTGATTCTTTTGGTGGAGATCCTCAGAATAGGTGCATAATTTTTATATATTTTATATCTTTATATAACTTTTTTTTTATAACTTTACCCATGTGTGTATAGTTCTTCTGAAAGAGAAATGCTACCCTCCCTTTTTTTTTCTTTTTGCAATAGCCTGTCAGGAGTTCAGATGACCTCCTTAAGTGTTGCTTTGTATATTAAATTGCAGTTGTTTCTCAAATCAGATTAAATGGAAAAATAGCACCTATTTCTAAAGGTTATTAATGTGATACAGTAAAATATTTTTTGCCCATTTCTGTAAACTTGGTTATCCTATCCTGCCTTCCTAGGCTTTCTTATTTCACATGTGGATAAATCACAGAAATAATCACGATAATAGTAAGGGCTTCAATGATGAGAAAAATAAGTGACATTTCTATAGCATTTTAACATTTGAAAATCACTTTGTATCAGTTTTCTCATTTGGGTCTGAAGACAGCCTTGTGCTATTGGTATTTTTGTCCTTATTTTACAGGTGTGGGATTAAGTGATTTGTCCATGTTCACCCATGTTGTTGTAGTTAAGTGGAGGCAGGATTCAAACTCAGGACTTCCTGACTTAAATCTAGCATTTTATCTAGAATAAGAAAGTTAAACCTGGGAAAAGCCCACATTAAATTTTTATTTGGTGACAAAATTCATTTGGAAGAATAAAAAGTCCAGAATATCAAGGCAATTAGTGAAAAGAAATGTTAGGGAAGGTGACCTAGCCTTACCAGATTTTAATCTCTGTTATAAAGCAACAGTCCTCAAAACTACCTGGTACTGGCTAAGGAATAGAGTAGTGGATCAATG
>JAQQSW010000447.1:21682-42050 GCA_028646575.1 Pseudocheirus occidentalis | reverse complement strand
CGTGTTTGTGTGGGAGCTGCGGTGCTTTGCTGCTTCTATGCTGCCATCTTGGCTCTGCCCCCGAACTCATTATTTCTTATAACACAGTAGTATTCCCTCACCAACTTATACCATGTGTGTAATCACTTCCCCCATTGACCATCCCCACAATTTCCAGTTGTGTACTACTGCAAGGAGAGCCACTATAATGCACTCTTCCTAAATCCAGTGCCTGTTAGCTATTTCCTGCTTATCTTGCAGATAGTTTGCACATATTTGCTTGCTTATTGTTTCTCCTATTATATTGTGAACTCCTTGAGTACAGGGATTAATTTTTTCTCTTTTATTTTATTCCCAGAACTTAGAATAGTGCCTGAAACCCCGTTGTTACTTAAATGCTTATTCATTGACTGACTAGTTCAACTTCTTCTTTGGACAGATGCTTAAGACTGAGATTATATCAGTTAAACATATGCAGTTTTTGTGATATTGGTTAAAAAAAGTCCTGAATAGGCAGTAGGAAACTGGAGGATTACGTTGTTCAGTTTTGTGTAAAGTAGACCTCAGTCAGGTTCAGTGATGTTTCCACTTGATGGGATACTTCATTGGCTGTCATAATGACAGTAGACCTGGATGAAGACACAATCCCACAGTGTGGGTACTGAGAACATTTTTCATTCTACCAAATTGGGAGCTAAAATAATTCAATGTTTTTTTCTGTGAGTTTTCAGAAACTTGTGGTAGACAGAATAAGGTACACATACCACCTATGTACCTGATTCCTTTCATTTCTGAAAATAAGGAAGAAAAGGCAAAACAAGGGAAGAATTACCCTAGGAAAATGCTTACAATGTGTGCTACTTATATAAGTTAATTAACCCATGACAGGCAAGTAACAGATTTCCTACTATACCTAGATTTCTTCTGTGGTTGATTTTCTAACTCAAAGGAAATTAAAATGACAATGATAAATGATTCTGTTCTTGTGATTTCCTGTGATTAGAAAGACTGAAAGATATCTGAAATCTGGTACTTGGAAGGTCCTAGAACTCACCCACATCAACACTATCAACTTCATGCTGGCTGTAGACACCATCACTTTCCTCTTTTGAGGTGTTTCAAAGTTAAGAACCATTTGTGCCAAATGAGATATTTTAATGTTTTATGGAACTCTATAAAATATGTTGAAAAACATTAGAAATTTTTTTAAATTTTCCATCCAAGTCAGTCCTATTTCTATTTTAACTTCCTTTTTAGTATATTTGATGTAATGAAATCAGAAGTCAGTATGGAAAATACTTTGTATGGAGAAAGAATTTGGTAATTTTTTTTGCTTTTTTTTGGAACCAATGTGGCTTCTGAAATAGCTGAGAAGCCCATCAATTGGGAAATGACTGAATAAGTTGTGATATATGATCATGATGGAATGCTACTCTGCTTTAAGAAATGATGACCTCAATGTTTTTAGAAAGAAATGGAAGGACGTGCAAGGAATAATGAGTGAAATGAGTGGAACCAAGAGAACACTGTATACAGTAATAGCAATATTGTTTTAAGAATGACTTTAGGGAATAAGTAATGGATAGTATTATGAGTAACTAGATAAATTATAAAGAACATATGGGGAAATATACCATCTGTATCCAGAGAAAGAACTGATGTATAGAATAATTTTACATATATGTATGTGCATGCACACACACAGACACCTCTTTGTGTCTAACCACCTTTAGGGAAAGGGGAAAAAAAAGGAAATGTACATGATAATTTCGTTGCATACTTGAAAGAAAAAGTAAGTTTCGCACAGTAGATTCAACAGTTTCATATGTAATCATCTTCTTTTATTGCACTATGCTATGAAAATTCTTGTTTTATTCCAAAAAGAAAAAAAAGGAAAAAGTTGAGAAATGATTGAGATGATATTTGCTGCCCTACAACTCCAGGAGAAATGGGAGGAGGACAACAGAGGTTTGTATTCAAAATTCAATGATCTGATCAAGGCCTTTGATACTCTCAGTCATGAGGGCTTATGGAAATCATGGCCAAATTTGGTTTCCTGTATTTTAGTATGTATACTTCATATATACATACATACATACATGACCTTGGGCTAGTCTCTTTAACTCAATTGCCCTGCCTTCCCCCTTCCAAAAAGAAACAAAAGTGTGGGAGAGAAGAGGTACTAGACTGCTTACCAAACTGACAGTCTACATAGCTATTGTTCTGACCTCATTGTTGTAAACCTATGAAACCTTGACAGTATACCAGGAATCTGAATCACTTCCATTTAAATTGTCTTAGGAAGACTCTGAAAATCACTTGGTAAAATAAAGTACTGGACATGGAGGTTCTTTCTTCAGCTGAACTGCTAAACATCCCAGCTCTCTTGCAGAGAGCACAACGGTGATGGACTGGCCACGTTGTCTATGTCTGCCAAATATCTAAAGTACATTTACTTAAAAGACAATTTTACAGAGAACTCACACAAACAAGGGTTCACATGGAGGTCAGAAGAAGCAACACAATGACAACCTCAAAGTCTCTCTGGAAATTTTTGGAATTGATACTGATACATGGGAGAAGCTGCCACAGGACTTCCCAGTTTGGTTTGCCCAACTCAAAGACGATGTCGAGCTGTATGAGCAATAGTCATGTAGTGAAAGACTAACCATGTTTCCCTCCATCCTATCCTTTCCCTTATTTATTCTATTTTCTGCTTTGACCCCGTCCCTTTAAAAAGCATTTGCTTCTAACTACCCTCTCTCCCAATCTGTACTCCCTTCTAAGATAATTGCCCTTTTTATCCCCTTCCCCCTCTACTTTTCTATAGGGTTAGATACACAATTGAATGTGTATGTTATTCCCTCCTTAAGCCAGATCAAATGAGAGTAAGGTTGACCCATTCCCTTTTACGTTCCTGATCTTCTGCTCCATTGTAACAGTTTTCTCTTGCTTCTTTTATGTGAGAAAATCTACCCTATTCTGTCTCTGTCTTTCTCCTTCTCCCAATACATTCCTCTCCCAACTCTTAATTTTATTTTTTAGATATCATCCCTTCATATTCAATTCAAATTGTGCCATCAGTCTATGTATACATGTGCACACTTAAATACACATACATATACACACATATTCCCATAGATACATACATACACACATGCATGTGCACACACACACATATATGTATATGTCTCCTTTGTTTAAGGCAGAAAAGTTAGTTAAATAGTCTGAGTAATGGATTATACTAGCCCATGTTCCCTGTACTTCTGGTCATTTTTCTCCTATCTCTTCTGACTCTTGTTTGTTTAATCTCTTTGCCAGATTTGTATCTTCTAGGCTCAGTGCATTCCATTTGCAGATGATGGCTCAGGCTGATTACCAACCACTGCGAAGCCGCTACCCAACACCCCTTGGATATGGCATCTGCCAAGTTCTGGACATTGGCCACAGCCTCCACCCCTCAAATGATGGACTCTTGTGAGGCAGGGGTAGCTCTACATCCTTTCTCCACATGAAGCACACTGGGACTGAAACCTTTGTCCCTTTCCCCCACATGATTTTGGGTCGCACCTGTTTAAGAGGGAAATAATGGGGTGCTGGGGTGGTTTTGTAACTTTGTAACATTGTTGTAACTTTAGTCCATAAAAATCTCCTTGTCTGCCTCTGCTCAGACCTGCATTTGGCATTCCCCCAAAATAACTCTAGGGCATGTGCAAGGCAAGGCATTTTGTGCACTGTACCCTTCCTATGACCTTGCTAAATCATCCTATGCAAAGCAATGTACTACTACCATTAGAACTGACAGGGACCAGGGTTCATCTTACTATGCCCTCTGAGCTCCTGATGATACCTGGATGGCATGCACCACTGGCCTCACTCCCTGCATTCCCATCCGCATCTTAGCAGACTCAAAATCCCCTGAAATGTGTATTCCGGTCCATGTCCTAGCCAAGGTTTTCTTTTACTCCAGAGAGGGGGACGGTGAGTACTTTGGCTTATCGATCTGAGTGAGATGGGCCCCCATCCTATTTCCCCTCCTGGTAGGATTAGATATGGTGGATCTGCTGCTGTAGGCATGGCAGCCCTGGTTAATAGAAAATCTCAGTATGCCGCTTTGAACGCCCAGGTAGATCAATATATAAAGGAACTAGCTTAGGGTTGTACATCCTGTTTGTCTGTTTGATTTTTTTTCTTTTTCTTTCCCAGTTGTCATGCCCTGTGTCCATCTGCATACCCTACAGATGTAACCACTATCTTGCCTTAGTAATAACCTGCTTGCACCTGCTCAGTAACAAATTGTGTTAGTTAGATAGGTAAACCTAACAGTGTAATCCAGGAACAAGGAAGCTGTACTGTATAAAAGATTCTGCACCCCTGAGCAAGGGGCTGATCCCTTCAGGTTGGACTTGGGGGACAGCCGCCAGCTGTCTAATAAAGCTCCTAAATTCTTATTCAGTCTCAGTGGTCACTCTCTCAGAACTTGCCATTTCACTAGCTCCTTTAACCTCCTGGATATCATATTCCAAGCCTTTCAATCCCATAATGTAGAAGCTACCAGATCTTGTGTTATCCAGATTGTTCTTCCACAATACTTGAATTGTTTCTTTCTGACAGCATGTAATATTTTTCTGCTTGACCTGGGAGCTCTGAAATATGGCTCTGATAGTCATAGGAATTTTCTTTTTGGGATCCTTTTAAAGAGGTAATCAGTGAAATCTTTCAATTTCTATTTTCTTCTCTGGTTCTAGAATATCAGGGCATTTTTCCTTGAGAATTTCTTGAAGGATGATTTCTATACTGTTTTTTTAATCATGGTTTCCAGATAGTCTAATAATTTTCAAATTATCTCTCCTGGACCTATTTTCCAGGTCAGTGGTTTTTCCAATGAGATAATTCACATTGCCTTCTATTTTTTCATTTGTTTAGATCTGTTTGATAGTATCTTTTCTCATAAAGTCATTAGCTTCCATTTGTTCCAATCTAATTTCCAAGGTAAGTTTCCTTCAGTGAATTTTTGAGATTCCTTTTCCATCTGACCAGTTATGCTTTTGAAGACATTCTTCTCCTCACTGGCTTTTTTAGGTCTCTTTTGCCATTTGAGTTAGTCTATTTTATGGGTCTTATTTTCTTCAGTCTTTTTTTTGTGGGGGAGAGGGGTCTCCTTTAGCAGGAGTTAAACTCACTTTTCAAGATTGTCCTGCATGATTCTCCTTTCTCTTCCCAGTTTTTCCTCTACTTCTCTTACTTGATTTCCAGAAACCTTCTTGAGCTCCTCTATGGCTCCTGAACAAATCCTATTTTTCTTAGGGGCTTTTGATTCATTAGTTTTGATTTTGCTCTCTTTTTCTGGTTCTATGTTTCTATCATCTTTGTCACCAAAAAATGATTTTACAGTTTGATTACATTTTCTCTGTTTGCTCATATTTCCAGTCAATTAGTTGATTTTTGAGTTCTTTGCTATTGTAGAACTCTGCTTCCAGAGTGAAGAGTTCTGTGTCCCAAATTTCTTGGCATTTGCACAGCTGTTGTCAGACTTTATTCAGGGCACCTGCCTTAGAACTGTGGGGATAACTACCTCTCCACACTGCTTCAACAAGTTTTGCCATACTAGTGCTCCTCACCACACTGCCACTCTAAATTGCAACCTTGATCCATGTAGGTCAAAGAAAGGACAATTACCCTGTGAACACCTTCTTGGACACCCTATGATCTGTAGATTTGGAGCTCAGGATGCAGCCATGCGGTAGCAGACACAGCAGCCTCTGGTACTTCTGCTGTCATGGAGGCAGTGGCCAGACCATGCTCTTCTTTCATCCAGTTCAAACAGCATTTACCACTGACTTTTTACATTCTCTTTGACATTTTTGGGTTGAGAAGTCTAGAAACTGACACCATTGCCAGTGATTCACTCTCCAGAAATCTGCTCCACCTCATATGTGCCTCTGGTCTGTGCCAGCATGGCTCACACAGGACTATACTCTGCTCCTAGTCTGGTATGAATTCTTCCTGTTGGCTTGCCAGGCTGCCTTCAGTGGGAGATTTGTTTCTCTCTTGACTTTGTGGGTTCTCTAACTCTAAAATTTGTTTAGAGTCATTTTTACAGCTATTGGAGATAGTTGGAGTGGGAGCTCAAGCAAGTCCCTGCCTTTACTCTGCCATCTTGCCTCTACTCCCTGTATTCTTAATATTATGCCACAGTTTCCGAGAAGGTAGTAAGAGATTGTAATCTAGACTCTGGGAAAATAATCTTTATATCTCTCATATTATTGCACAATCCCAAAACATTTAGTGACTCAATTGTTTACAGAAGAAATGCTCAACTCTTCACTTTGGCATTTAAGGACTTTCCTAATCTCACCCTAACCTCTTAATTTGAACTAATGCATTGAGAATACTTTATACTTGTATAAGACCAGCCTCACTGGTCTTATACTTATACTTATACTCATGCTTATACTTATGCTTATACTTTTACTTTATACTTATACTAAGAATCCCTTTACATTATTTCACTCTTTTTCAATTAGCTGTATTTCCCCATTTCCTCCTCTCTGTTCCTAAAGCACATCTTCCTTATCTCCAGCAGATGAAATCTTACCCAGCTTTTAAGACCTATTGGGATTGTTATCTCCTTAATTATTTTTTACTCACCCCATCTCCCATCCCAACTTAGAAATAATCATTCCCTGAAAGGAATCACTCAAAGAACTTCATTTGCACCTTTTCCATCTCCTTGCCACGTTTTATTTAATAGTATTTGCACATATGCCTCCTTTTCTTAATAGATGATAATTTCCTGCTGTAAAGGAACCATTTTCCACATCATTCATTTCACCATCTCCCCCAGAGACTGGCATAATCACTCCTTACACATAGTAGGGACTTAATTCATATCTATAGCCTTTTACAAATACCAGTGATTTCAAGAACTAAACAAAATATTACTGAGCAATATTATTATTATGAGAGCTAGAACTGGGAAACATATTAGAATAGTCCATCTGCCTCGCTGCCTTGTATTATCTGCAGTAATGGGAAAAAAAGAGCAGTAGTGTGAATAACCCCCAAAATAGTGAGAAAATGAAAAATCATTTATATTCACTTTTGGAATCACATTTCATACTTATATTGGAATACGTTATTGGCAAATGCCAGAGCAATATAATATCCTCCAATTCATATTTTGTTATTGCTCATTAAGCAGCCTGAAAGGATAGTCAAATAAAATTATGTGCAGACCCTCTTGAATGACAGCATAGTTAATGTTAGCATTGAAATTAGGAGAATATAGTGGGTTTTTCAGGAAACTCGTGAATGTCCCAACTAATAATTTGTGTACATAAATACACATATATGTGTATATATGCATATATGTATGTAGGTATGTGCGTATGTTTGTACGTATGTGGCTGTGTTTGTATGTATGAATGCATTTCATTTTCTAGAGTGTGGAGAGTTGATTTAGCTAAGAATGTATAGGGAAATAGAAGGAAAATTAATGGTGTTAGTGTAATGAAGACTGCACACAAACCTAAAATCTTTGAAAGAATTGCTTTATCACTCAAAAAAAATAACTTAATGTATCTGATACACAGACTAAAACAAGAAGGAACTGGGTTGATATTCTAGAGAATCTTTATTTAAGTACTTCTCTGTGCTGGGGGTGGGTGTGGGGAAAAATAAAATTATAGATTATTGGTATCTTTTTCCTGTAGTTATTTCATAGACCATGGCTTTATTTGATAATATCTCCCAATTAAACATTTTAGTAATAAGAAATGTAAGTCTGTGATGAAAAAGTAAAGCACGTTCACCTGCATTCAAAAAGGCAAATAAAACCAAACTCCATTACATCCTTATAATGACATGTTTGAGAGCCCCAAACAACGCATTTTTTAATCTAGCCTTATATGATTTTGTATTCTTTAGACAGGGAGATATCAAAAATCCAGATTATCCAATGTCTATTTGCCAAGTTCCCTGCTCTCACCTCTCTTACCATCCCTCCTGCCCTTGTTCAGTGGAACCATCTGAGCCTTTTATGATTACCATTAATACTCTCATTAATTTGTTAAAATCTTCACCTAACCTGGATCAGCTTTCCCCCTCCATCTGATCCAGTAAGGGACTGAGACTGAAATGGATTGGGCGTGGTGAGGGGTATAGTTCAGATATGTGAAATACTTCTCCACTTTTAGAATTTAGTTAGTCCTCATTCCAGTTCTAGATATAGCCACTTAAAATCTAAGTAAAAATAATGGGTGGGAGTGATTGGGGAGTAGGAATCAATGAATGGTGTCCCTCTGTGGGGGAAAAAGTTTCTTTAAAGGTGACAAGGTCAGTATCTTCAGATAGTTTAAGTATTGTCATATAAGGGGCAGAGCCAAGACGGCAGGGTAAAAGCAGGAATTTACTTGTGTTCCCACTCCAACCACCTTTAATACATATAAAATATAACTCTAAACAAATTTGAGAGCTAGAAAACCCACAAAGTGACAGAGAGAAACAAATCTCCCACTGAAGACAGACTGACAGCCAGACAGGAAGGGTCCATCACAATGAGCTTGGAGTGGAGAGCAGTCCCATGTGAACCAGGATAGCCCAGACTCGAGACACAGACCTGCCAGAAAAGACTTCAGAAGAATGAATTACTGTCAGTGGCAGAGGCAAGATGGTGGTGTAGAAGCAGCAGAGTTCCGCAGCTCCTGTACAGCCACCTTAAATAACACATAAAATACAGCTCTGAACAAAATTTTAGGGCTCCAAAATTCACAAAAATACAGAAAACATGTCCCTTGATGAAGGCTGTTCAGCAGGAGGGGCACATCAGGACAGGCCGGGAACCGAGGCCACCCCAGCCTGAGACCATGGCCCGGCCCCAGGGAGGTCGGTAAAAGTCACAGCTGCATCTGGAGCCATTCTGTCACTAAAGGCTAAAAAGTGAATCCGAACGAATTCAAGAGTGACAGAACCCATTGTGAGACTAAGCAGGGAGGATTCCCAGCCCAGGAAAGTGCCTACTCAGGTTGGGGTAAGGAGAACGCTGAGCACAAGGAAGCTGCGCCAACGTGGAGCGGAGAGCAGAGAACAGCAGACAGAGAAGAAGTCCCAGGCAGCCAGCAGACTCAACCAGCCTGGCTGTCTCACCAGAGGACAGAGGATCATCAAACCAGGTAGGAAAAAACTCGGGGCCCACAGTAGGGTCAGTAGGTTCTGCGGGGGCTATCTGGACGTTTAAACTTATACACCCATACTTCCAGAAGCCAAGATGGAGGAATAAAGTTTAGGGACTCTGATCCCCCCTCTCAGACCCAGAAAATCCGGACTTAAATGTTCCAACAAGAGTAAAATCTTGAATCAATGGAAACAGCCTCAGGCTTGGGCACAGCTGAGGAAAGGGGAAAGAAGACAATGGAGAATCTAAGCTCAGTAGGGTGGAGCCAGCAAGCCCTACCAAGAAAAGCCAATTTAGCACCACAGGGCCAATGAGCAAACAAGAGCTCTGACTTGGACCTTCAGCTGTAGCTGGCTCTGAGTCTGCTTGAGCCGCAGCTCAGGGACACAGACTCTGAAACCTGAAGGAGCTAGACCACCCGACCCCCACAAGTTACTCTGTAAGCTTCAGGGTAATTCAGGGGAATCGTTGAGAGTCTTGGTATTGGCCTCAGGCTACACACTTAGAGCTTACAGCTACCAAGCCCCTACCTCCCAGCCTGAGAATCTCAAGACTCCAGCACCCCAGATGTGGATATCCACTCCAAAAATCCATTACATAGGTGCTGACAATGAGGAAGAAGTTAACTGTAAAGGATAGGACCATCAAAGAGAGAGGTAGTTACCAAATTGGAAAAAAACTCTCACTAATATCTAGGGTTTTACAAATTGGGGTTACGTACAAAAGCATTCCAAACCACATCACTCCCCCCTCAAAAAGAGATGACTTAAACTCATTTGTGGACAAGTGACAAACGTCTCAGCTTCTCGAGCTGCTTCATGCTGAGAAAAGGTCGTAGAATTGTCCCTGCCTCACAGGGGTCAATCCATCAAGGGGAGGGGGGTGTTCCCAATGTCTGGAACTTGGCAGACACCAGATCTGAAGTTTGCTGGGCAGTGGCTCCAGGCAGTGGTTGGTATTAAGCCTGAGCCATCATCTGAAAGTGGATGGCGCTAAGCCTAGAAGACACAAATCTGGCAAAGAGATTAAACGAACTGAAGTCCAATAAAATGAGAGAAAAAATGACCAGAAGTAGAGTGAGCATGGTTTAGAATAATCCATTACTCAGACTGTTTAACTTTCCTTTCTATTTCTACATGCTACACAGACTAGATGCCCCATCTGTTATTAGTGTTCGCTAATATGACTGTAAACCTTAAACAAAAGAAGTTTCTGACTTTAACTTCACAACTGAATAGGAGGCATACATCACAAAGCTTGTCTGTGAATTGTATGATTACATTCACTTTGGAAGAGAGGGATACTTCAGAAATTGAATCTTTAACATGCACACTCAGTTACAATTGTTAACTTCTGCTTGGTTATTGAAACAAAAACTTAGAATTTGTCACACAACACCTTTTCAAACATCTTTTCTGACTGTAAAAGTGATCAAGACAGCCTAATAATAATACAGCTAGATTCTTGAGAAGGTGTCTGCCTGTGATGTTGTTCTTTTCAGGGCTTCTGGCTCAAATATTTTCACTTAGGAGCAGGGGTGTTTTGTCAGGCTTGACAGTGGCTCACAGGGACATGATTTAATACCAAAGACACAAAGAGCTCAGTTTTCTAGCCACACTGGGCTAGGCACAGACATTATAATAAAGTTTCACAAGCAGTTACAATAAAGTTTCACAAATCCAAACTTTTGATCTTATTACCAAACATACTTGAGATTTGAGTTTCCATGATAGAAAAATTTTGGGAAGCCAATGTTATACACATGGTTCTTTGAAGAATCAATTTAATCCTGTTGCTTTCCTCAGAATTTTAAAATCCAGTTATAAATGTTTCTGCCTTTCTGAAAATACTTCCTCACACATTCTCAACATACTTAAGCCCTTTTAAACTTGATACCAACTCTCTGGAGACAGGAGGGGGTTGGATATACCCTCATTTTCCCCTATACTGACTTATCTATCTTTCATATTTCCAAGCAAACCTTTGTCTGTCTTTCCAAATTCCTTCAAGATATATATCCAGTTCATTCAGAACTCCCTTTGCATGTGTTAATCCACACTTTTACTGACTACTTGCTCTGACCATAGAAATTTTTTATAAAAGGACAAAAACAGGGGCATATGACATTCCAAATTTATGTCAGGGTGAAAGGTGCTTGGTTCTCATTATTCAGGTAGAGTCACTGTCTTCCAACCATGCAGTATCTGTTGCGCCTCAGCTAAACTCAGAATTAGGTGGGGATGCTAAGACGATCCTTAGATTCAGTTGGTGAGGAATAAATACACTGCTAGTACAGCAAGTAATATTCACCAGGGAGGTTACAGTTATATTTAGGGGAAAGTTCCCTTTTGACACAGCGAAGATAGGGGCAGGTGCTTTATAAAAATGTGAAGTCTTGTAATAGGCAGTCCGGTTGGCAATGTTACATTGTCAATGGGCAGGACAGGTATAGTGATGCTAAAATAGATGCTAAAAGGATGCTCAAAGGGGCATCTTGGAAACTGAGTCTGAAGGAGTCCCATCCTAGAGCGAGGCTAAGATTGCCCCTTTGGCCGTTCCCAGGTGTGATTTTCCACAAGTTTACATTTCCTCTGAGTAGCTTGTGGCTTTCCTCTCAGATACTGGCTTATGTATGCAGCTATTTAGGGTCCCAAATGCCTTTTACCTTAAACCACAAGTTTCACTAATCACAGCTAAGAGCCAGTTTTTTTTTCTCTTGAAACTGCAATAAGCAATGAATTTTACCAGGTTTCACTTGGTTCACTAGCATTCCTTTCCTTTGCAGAATGGCCTTGCCTAACAGAGATATTTCTCGGGGGTTTGGAAGTTTTACAACTTAAAGATTAGACTTTAAAAGGACTTTAGGGAGGGGCTGGGGGGCTGCTCCAGTTTTTCAGTTCTCATACATGCAGGAGGATTATTAAGAATAACGTTTTTGCTCTTTTTCAGTCTCCTCTCTTTTATATACAGTACCAATGTACAGCTTTAGGTTTTAGCATGGAAAAAATTGCCCAAAACAACTTAGTTAACAATCTTACAAGTGAGCAAGTAGGGGCGGCTAGGTGGCACAGTGAATAGAGCCCCGGCCCTGGAGTCAGGAGGACCTGAGTTCAAATCCAGCCTCAGACACTTAACACAAAAACTAGCCGTGTGACCCTGGGCAAGTCACTTAACCCCAACTGCCCTCCAAAAAGCAAAAAAGAAAAAAAAACCAAAAAACAAGTTAGCACGTAACTTCTCAAAACACTACACTTTAAACATTGCAAAAGAACAAGATCTCTCTCTCTCACAACACAGATACAATAAAAGTTTTCTTAAACAGCAGCATTTGTGTAACAAATCCTGTTCATGACACTAAGTAGAATTATGGTTCGGATTTGTTCCCATAAATGACACGCTATCCAATTGGAGAATAATATCTGTTTAAATTATATACATAGAATAATACAAGAAGTCTTAGAAAAACAAAAGCAAAGTGCCAATACACATAGAAACTGGAAGAATATAAGGTAAGCCAAGAAAGGAAAAAGAAAACACCAATTGGAAAAGCACCAACACCTGACCACACAAGCTGGAGAATCCTGGATACAGCCATCAGGGTTCCACTCAAGAAGGTCCCAGGCAAGACGTCTCCCCCATGGGTGAGATTCCAATATGGAGAAGATGCTGGGGGATTCTTATAGGCTTTTGGAACAAAGGTGGCTATGAGCCAAGGAGTTTGGCACCTGACTCTTTGTATTTCCCCCCACCAAGGAAAGGTTGTGTGCTGGTGCAAGAGTTAATTTATGGCAAGCTTGGGAGAATTAGCCAGTTTCTTCCAAGCATGCCTCGGCACCAGAAATGGCTAGTTCCTGAGACGTGATAAAATAGCAGCTAAGTTACACAGGCATGTCCTTGATAGGCCATCTTAGGGGCAAAATAAACTTTCTCACTATAAGGACATGAATTGTACCTTCACATGCACATAACTTGGGATTCAATAAGAGCAGAATGTTTATATTCCTTTAAGAGAAGGAGATACTGGTCAATACTGAAATTCGTATAAATATTGTGACACTTAAAAGGCATGTACACAGAAAGAGGGTGTGGGTAGAAGCAAACTAATCTGAAGAAGATAAAAAGGAAACCATATTAAGGGGAAGAAACGGATTGTAATGGGAGAAAAGGAAAAGTAGAGGTAGAAGATGGTAAATTATGCCACAAGAAGAGGCATAAAAACCATACTACAGTGGAGGGGTGGGAAGGAAGGAGATGAGCATCATATGATTGTTATTCTCATTGGTTCTGATTTAAAGAGGGATCAATACAAATGGCTAAGTTTAGATTCTAACATAAAAACACACAAAAATTCATAACAATCGAGGGAAAAGAGGGAGGGAGAGGAGCAATATATGAAATCTACTAGTACTGGTTTAGGTTCAATGAGGGGATAAAATACTCTGTTAAAAATAAAAATCTATTGAACCCTACAGGCAGTAGGAGGCATAAGGGGGGAGGGGTGTAAGAAGGGGAGCATATTCAGTAGGGAGGGGAAGAGTAGCAAGGGAGAAGGGTAGTAAAGAGGGGGGAACACAGAGAGGGAATGCTGAGGGAGGTGGTGGTCAAAAGAAAAATTCTTAAGGAGGGAAAGGGAAAAGGAAGACATAAAGATAAGAACAGGGGAGGGAATAAGATGGAGGGAAAGTCACAGAGGGTAATCATAACTGTGAATGTGAATGGGTGAACTCTCATATAAAACAGAGGTGGATAGCAGAATGGATTAAAAACTACAATCCTACAATATGCTGTCTACAAGAATCACATCTGAAATAAGGAGAGACTCACAGGGTAAAGGTAAAAGGATGGAGTAGAATATGTTATGCCTCAGCAAAAGTAAAAAAAAAAAAGCAGGGGTAGAAATTCTTATGTCAGACAAAGCAAAAGCTAAGATAGATTTAATTAAAAGAGATAAGGAAGAAAACTACATCCTGCTAATAAGCACCATTGAGAATGAAGCAATATCATTACTTAACATATATGCACCAAGCTGTAGAGCATCAAAATTTCTAGAGGAAATGTCAAGGGAACTAGAGGAGGAAATAGATAGCAAAACAATACTAGTGGGGGACCTCAATCTCCCACTCTGTGAACGTGGTAAATCTAACCTCAAAATAAATAAGAAACAAGTTAACAAGACAAATAGAATGTTAGAGAGGCTAGACATGATAGATCTCTGGAGAAAACTGAATGGGGATAAAACGGAATATACCTTCTTCTCAGCAGTACATGGCACATTCAGAAAAATAGACCAGGTACTAGGGCATAAAAACCTTACACTTCAGTGCAGAAAGGCAGAAATATTAAATGCAAAATTAACAGATCATGATGCAATAAAAATAATATGTAATAAAGGGCCATGGAAAGGTAGGCAAAAAACTAATTGGAAGCTAAATAATATGATCCTAAAGAATGAGTGGGTTAAACAAGAAATTATAGAAACAATCAGTAACTTCATTCAGGAGAATGACAATAATGAGACATCATATCCAACCTTGTGGGATACAGCAAAGGCAGTACTTAGGGGAAGTTTTATATCCATGAATGCTTACTTGAAAAAATTAGAGAAAAAGGAAGTCAATGAATTGGGCATGCAACTGAAAAATGTAGAAAAATAACAAATTGAAAAGCCCCAATTAAAAACTAAATGAGAAATAAGGAAAACCAAAGGAGAGATTAATAAAATTGAAAGTAAGAAAACTATCGAACTTAAAAATAAAACTGAGTTGGTTTTATGAAAAAATCAATAAAATTGATAGACCCTTAGTCAATATGATAAAAAAAGAAAGAAGAAAAACAAATTCTGAGTCTCAAAAATGAAAAGGGTAAATATATCTCCAATGAAGACAAATTTAAAACAATAATTAGAAATTATTTTGTCCAAGTGTATGCACATAAATTTGACAACCTTAGTGAAATGGATGAATATCTGCAAAAACACAAGTTGCCCAAAGTTACTGAAGAGGAAGTGAATTACTTAAACAACCCCATCTCAGAAAAAGAAATTGAACAAGTTATCAAAGAACTACCTAGGAAAAAAATCCCCATGGAAGGATGGATTTACTAGTGAATTCTATCAAACATTCAAAGATCAATTGATTCCAATACTCTACAAACTATTCGGAAAAATTTGTGAGGAAGGAGTCCTTCCTAATTCTTTCTATGACACAAATATAGTACTGATACCTTAATCAGGGAGAGACAAAACGGAGAAAGAAAATTACAGACCAGTCTCCCTCATGAATATAGATGAAAAATCTTAAATAAAATATTAGCATAAAGACTACAGCAATTTATAGCTAGAATAATACATTTTGACCAGGTTAGATTTATTCCAGGAATGCAAGGATGGTTCAATATTAGGAAAACCATCGGTATCATTGATAATATCAACAATAAAAGTAGCAGAAACCACATGATTGTTTCAGTAGATGCAGAAAAAGCCTTTGACAAAATACAACATCCATTCCTATTAAAAACACTTGAAAGTATAGGAATAAATGGAGTTTTCCTTAGAATAATAGGGAGCATCTACTTAAAGCCATCAGTAAGTATTATATGCAGTGGGGATGAACTAGAAGCATTTCCAATAAGATCAAAGGTGAAACAAATATGTCCTCTACCACTCCTGTTATTCAATCTAGTACTAAAAATCTTAGCAGTAGCAATTAGAGAAGAAAAAGAAATCAAAGGAATCAAATTAGGCAAAGAAGAGACTAAATTATCACTCTTTACAGATGATATCATGATATACTTGGAGTATCCTAGAGAATCAAGTAAAAAATTTCTTGTGACAAATAAATTTAGCAAAATTTCAGGATATAAAATAAACCCACATAAATCCTCAGCATTCCTATATATTTCTAATGAAGCCCAACAGCAAGTGAGAGTAAAAGAAATCCCATTTAAAGTTACTGTAGACATTATAAAATATTTGGGAATCTACCTGCCAAAACAAACCCAATACCTTTATGAACACAACTACAAAACAATTTTCACACAAATAAAATCATATCTCACTAATAGGAAAAACATCAATTGCTCATGGCTTGGTACAGATAATATAATAAAAATGACAATTTTACCTAAATTAAATGACATATTTAGTGCCATACCAAACAATCTAGAAAAAAATACTTTATAGACCTTGAAAAAATAGTGACAAAATTCATATGAAAGAACAAAAAGTCCAGGATATCGAGGCAATTAATGAAAAGAAATGTTAGAGAAGGTGACTTACCTGTACCAAATTTTGATCTCTATTATAAAGCAGCAGTCCTGAAAACTGCCTGGTACTGGCTAAGGAATATAGTAGTGGATCAATGGAATAGATTGTGTACTAAAGACTCAGTAGGCAACGACTATAGTAATGTAGTGTTTGATAAGCCCAAAGGCCCACTTTCTGGGTTATGAATTCACTCTTTGACAAAAACTGCTGGGAAAACTGGAATATAGTATGGTAAAAACTGGGCATAGACCATTGTCTAACACCATACACTAAAGTCAAGTCTAAATGGATGTACAATATAGATATAAAGGCTGATACGTAAATAATCTGGAGAAGCAAGGAACAGTTTACCTGTCAGATTTTTGGAGTAGGCAAGACTTTATGACCAAAGAAGAGTTGGAGAGCATTATAAAATGCAAAATAGATAATCTAGATTATAACAAACTCAAAAGTTTCTGTACAAATAAAACCAATATAACCAAGATTAAGAGGGAAGTGGGAAGTTGGGTAAGAATATTCACAACCAGTGTCTCTTATAAAGACCTCATTTCTAAAATATACAGGGAATTAAATAAAATTTACAAGAATGCCAGTCATTCCCCAATTGGTAAATGGTCAAAGGATATGAACAGACAATTTACAGAGGTAGAAATTAAAGATATCTTTAAGCATATGGAAAAATGCTCTGAATCACTATTGATTCGTGAAATCCAAATCAAAACAACTTTGAGGTACCACATCTCAATAGTCAGATTGGCTAAGATGACAAAACAGGAAGATGACAAGTACTGGAGAGGATGTGGAAAAATTGGAACTCTAATGCCTTGTTGGTGGAGCTATGAACTGATACAGCCATTCTGGAGGGCAATCTGGAAATATGCCCAAAGGGCCATAAATAATTGACCCAGTCAAATTGACCTTTGACCCAGTAATGCCACTTTGGGGGTTGTGTCCCAAAGAGATCATAGAAGTGGGAAACGGTCCCATATCTACAAAAATATTTATTGCAGCTCTCTTTGTGGTGGCAAAAAATGAAAATTTAATGGATGCCCATCAATTGGGGAAAGGCTGAACAAGTTATGGTATATGAATGTGATGGAATATTATTGTGCGATAAGAAATGGGATGGAGACGGATTCCATAATTACCTGGAGAAGCTTATACGAATTGATGCTAAGTGGGACACAGCACTCTTCCCTCTGGAAATAGAGTTCTGCCATGACACAGACCTCAGAATTCAAGGGATTAGCTGGGAGTATGAGAAAACAGAAGAAGCACAATTAGACTATACAGTCTTTTTGAGGGGGACAAAGAGGATCAAAATATAGAACCAGAAGAGAACAACAAAGTCAAAACTCCTACATCAAAAGTCTCCAAGAAAATTATGAACTGATTGCACGCCACAGAGGAACTCAAAAAGGATTTTCAATATCCAGTAAGAGAAGTAGAGGAAAAATTGAGAAAAGAAATGAGAATGATACAAGAAAATCATGAAAAACAAGCCAATAGCCTAACTGAAGAAAATATCAACCTAAAAATTAGACTAATTCAGATGCAAAAAGAGGTCCAAAAAGCCAATGAGGAGAAGAATCCTTTAAAAAGTGTATTTGGCCAGATGGAAAAGGAATTTCAAAAGCTCCCTAAAAAAATAATTCCTTCAAAATAAGAATGGAGCAAATGGAATCTAATGACTTTGTGAGAAATCAAGATAATATAAAACATATAGAAATACATGAAAAAAAAACAGAAAGCAATGTGAAATATCTCATTGGAAAAACCACTGACCTGGAAAATAAATCAAGGAGAGATAATTTTAAAATGATTGGACTACTTGAAAGCCATGATTAAAAATAAGAGCCTAGACATCATCTTTCAAGAAATTATGAAGCAATATTGCTTTGATATTCTAGGATCAGGGGACAAAATAAAAATTCAAAGAATTGACTGATAGCCTCTTCAAAATGTCCACAAAAAGAAAACTCCTAAAATATTATAAACAAATCCCAGAGTTCACAGGTTTATAAGAAAATTTTCAGGCAGTCAGAAAGAAAAAAAAATTGAATATTGTGGAAACACAGTCAAGATAACACAAGGTCTAATGGAGTCTACATTAAAGGAGCTAGGATTAAAACCACAATTCACCTACTCAACAAAACTGACTGTAATATTTCAGCGGAAAATATACACATTAAATGAAATAGAGGACTTTCAAGCACTCTTGTTGAAAAGACCAGAGATGAAGAGAAAATTTGACTTTTAAATATAAGAAGCAAGGCAGAGCCAAGATGGCGGTGTAGAAGCAGCAAGGGCCTGCAGCTCTGACACTGCCACCCTAAACACCCATAAAATTATGAGCCCAGACAAAGTCTAGGACTCTCAGACTAAGAAAAATACAGAAAACACATTTCTCGCTGAAGGCAGCTCGGCAGCAGGGGCTCAGCCCGATGGTCAGTAGCAGAGGTTGGCCTTACCTGAATCCAAGACTGCAGCTAGGTCCACAGTGGTGGGAAGGAGCCAGGCTGAGCTAAGCCGAGCCCTGCTGCAGCCAGGTTGTAGAGGAGAGGATCTACAGCCTCCAGCACCTCCATATCTGCCAAGATGTGAGGAATGGGGACAGGAGAGGGGCGGCTCCGACCAGAACAGAGACTGGCCCAGCCCAAAACAACAGCTGTAGCCAGGCCAGGCCCCAGGGCGGCTAGGAGGAGCTGAGCCTCCCAAGCTGCAGTTTGAGTCTACTTCAGAGAAGATCTAATGCACCTGCCTGAGGGGATCTTCAAATACCGCAAACCAGGGTCAGAGACAGTTAGTGAAAGTGAAACTTTGAAAATTAATTTGGGAGACAAAAAGCAGTTCAGCCAATCTGCCCAGAGGGCAAGGAAACAGTGAGGGAAGGGAACTGATGGAACTGGTGGCAGCCCCCACCAGGCTGCTTCAGAGCTCTTGGTCTGCAGACTCCACAGGGATCTAAATCGCTTGATCAAAGCCAAGTGCTCTTGCATTGAGCAGCCTGGATCTGGATCGTAGTCTTGGGTGGTGGTCCTCGGGTGCGCTTTCAGGAAGCCAAACATGGGGGGACTTTCAACATGCCCCTAATAGCTTTGGCAGCTAGGAAAACTCCAGCTATTTGGAACAGAGCTTTCCCCCCTGGAAGCAGAGTTTCACAGAGCTAAAAAAAAAACAACCAATTAATTGACTGGCGAACATGAGGGAAAGGAAGCAAAATAATAACAGCAATAAAATTCTAGAATCCTTTTTTATGGACAAAAAGGATCAAAGCATGGAACAGGAGGAAGGGAGCCCAGCACTCAGAACTCCAACACCAAATGCTTCCAAGACACTGGAAGAATGCCTAGAAGCTATACATCAACTGAAAAAGGACTTTGCAAATCAAATAAGAGAAGTGGAGGAAAAAAAGGGAAGAGAAATGAGAATGATGTGAGAAAATGATGAAAAGAGAGTCAACAGCCTGACTGAAAAAAACAATACTTTAAAAAATAGATTAACTAAAATGGCAAAAGAGGCCCAGAAATCCAATGAGGAGAAGAATGCCTTAAAAAGTCAAATTTCCCAGATGGAAAAGACTCTCAAAAGAATTTTAAAGAGAATAATTCCTTCAGAATTAGAGTGGAGCAAGTAGAAGCTAATGACTTCATGAGAAACCAAGATATCATTAAACAGTTACAAAGAAATGAAAAAATAGAAAGCAATATGAAATATCTCCTTGAAAAAAAACCACTGACCTGGAAAATAGATCCAGGAGAGACAATTTGAAAATTATTGGTCTACCTGAAACCCATGACCAAAAAAAGAACTTGGAAAGCATCCTTCAAGAAATCCTCAAAGAAAATTGCCCTGAGGTTTTAGAATCAGAGGGCAAAATAGAACTGGAAAGAATTCACCAATCACCTCTTCAAAAAGATCCCCAAAAGAAACCTCCTAGAAATGTTATT
>JAQQSW010000447.1:0-21182 GCA_028646575.1 Pseudocheirus occidentalis | reverse complement strand
TGTGCTGCCTGTAGGGCTTTCTGTCTTGTGGAGAGTTTTGGAGCTTGAAAATCTGTTTAGCGTCCCATTTTATGAGTTTTTTAGCGTGTTTGTGTGGGAGCTGTGGTGCTTTGCTGCTTCTATGCCGCCATCTTGGCTCCACCCCCGGCCAAACACTTTCAATTAAATTAGCAGCAAAATTTAAAACTAAATAAAACTAAACTTAAAAAAATAAATAAAAGAAAAACATTTCTGCACTATATTTCTTTGTATGACTGTGGGTCATGGAATGCCATAGTTTATGAATAAATCAAATTCTGAGTTTGCCAATAAGCAATGAAGGGTGTACTTGTTAAGTAGAAGTCATACTATGATACTTATTAGCAGTGAGAAATTTTATAAGCAAAACATTCATGAATGTCTTCAGGAAAAATGCCCAAGTAAACAGTTCTTAAATGAAAATTTGAAAACTATTAAAAGTCATTATGAAAGATGGCTCCAGATGACTAATGGTAAGACTAATGTATATTAAAATAACACTAAGATTTCACCTCACATTTGGATAACTGGTAAAAATGACAAGATAGGAAAAAATCTAGTTTTCTAGGGGCTATAGGGAGATAGGCAATTAGTAGAGTTTTGATTTAATCCTACCATTCTGGAAAGGAGTTTAGAATTATGCTCCCAAAGCGAGTAAAAGCCCTACAAGCTTTGGCCCATATATTTCCTTTGGTAAGCATGTACTCTAAAGAAGCTAAAAATGAAAAAAAAATGTTCCATTTATACCAACATATTTATAACCATACTTTTTGTAGCAAGGAATTGAGAATAAAATAGGTACATATTGAGAGGGTGATGGCTGTACACACCTTGGGACCTGAATATAATTTAATGAAATATTATTATAACCTAAAAAATGACAATTATGAAGAATTTAGGGAAAATAGGTAGAATTATGAGCTAATGCAGACTGAAATGAACAGAATCAGAAAAATCATATACATCATGACAAAAGAGAAAAATTAAGAGAAACTGAATATTTTGTAATTAGAGCAGGTAGATGGCACATTTAAAAGAATGCCATACCTGAAGTCAGGAAAATCTGAGTTTAAATTGAGCCACAGACTCGTAACTAGTTGTGTGATGCCAGAAGTCACTCAACTTCTATTTGACTCAGTTTCCTTAAGTGTAAAATGAGAATCATATGTGTAAAACATTTAGCACAGTACCTGAAAATAGTAAGTTAAGAAAATGCTATTTATTATTATCATTAATTTTTATTGGCAATGCTTGGCCTTGGTAATAATTGAGGGAATGTTCTATCTTATCTCTGAAGGGGGGGGTATGCTACATATGTTATTACATACAGCTGATATGACAGTTGGTCTTCATGAAGTGTTTCTTTTTATTTTATAATGTTTCTGATAAAAGATAGCACTCTGGGTGGAAGATTAATGTAGGATACAGTTTAACAATATGCATAACATCACAAAAATCATCATAAAAATTTTAAAAATACCATCAGAGATATGTATGACTGTAAAAGGAGGTGGGGTAATAATGTCTTTAGAACTGTGGTTCTTAACCTTCCTAATGCCATGACCCTTTAATACAGTTCCTCATGTTGCGGTGACCCCCAACCATAAAATGATTTTCGTTGGTACTTCATAACTATAATTTTGACGCTCTTGTGAATTGCAATGTAAATATCCGATATGCAGGATGTGTTACAAATTGAACAGGTTGAGAACTGCAGCTTTAGAATAAAGGAAAACTGATGGATCCATATGAAAGGATTCAAAGGATGTCCCCCACACAGGCAGATCCCCCATATAGTGTGTAGAGGAGAACATGGAAATGAGTTACCATCCTGAGAAGGCATGAATGGATCACTGTGGTTTAGAGGCAATGCTCACATCAATGGGGTCATAGATCCAACACAGCAAGCATTGCAGAAGGATGTTACCATTTGGGATCAAATGAATAAGAGGAAAATAATAAAAGCTAAAATGCTCATTCTTCATTTACTACCTGCGTAACTTTGGCCAAGAGGCTTAATTTTTCTTCATTTTATTATTAGGAATTATCTTAGCTATCGTATGAAGATATTGGCCGAGACAATCTCAATTGGCTTTTCAGCACTGAAATCCTAAGATCCTATGCACTGGCAAATATCTTTTTAACAACATACATGACTATAGCAGAAGATGTAGCTCTAGAAAATGAGGGTCTTTTTATAAATAAGTGTGATTCCAATCTACTTAAGATACTGTTAATTTTGAAGGAATTAATTTGCCTTCTTGACCCAAAGACATTTTTAACAACAGCCTTTCTATGACTTGTCTTTTAGTTTCTGATTGTGTATTACTACTGATATAGAATGTTGTTTGGCTAATTAGCATATTGACAGAAGAAGAGTGGATGAAATATTGTATTTTTTTCTAATGACTTTCACTCTTTTCACTAATTTTGATCCTGCTTCCTAGTGATTGTTTTGATGAAGGCTAATGTGCACTGGAGCCATTGGCCTTACTGAAGCACTGTAAATCTAGTCAATTTTAGCTGGTAAAGATGCTAAAAATAAAAAAAGTAAATAATCCCTCTCTCCCCAAACAATGAAAGTCTGTGTATTATATGGAAGAAAATCTATTAAGCCCTTCAAAAGGCTCAATGTGCTAAACAAATGACATGTTTTATCATTTTATGAGGAAATTAAAAACAACAACCAAACACAAACAGGTTGTAGGCTGCTTGTACACAAATGAAGGCATTTAATTGTAATGTTTCTCTAGTAATTAATGGGAAATAAAAGACTTGAATACATTTCCCAACATAAAATGACAAATTATGTCATTGATTTGCTCTTTTCATTTGCTCCTTGAGAAAGGTGAAGTTGCCAAAACAAAACGAATAGAACAAAAACAACCACTTGCAGAGCTCTATGTTTTCTAGTCAGCTAATGGACGCAAGTAACTTGGGTAATGGTATCCTTTCCTCTACAGTGAGACACAAAAATTTCTGCTTGATAGGTTATTGCTTTGTAAGAAAAACAATGTTTTACAAAATACTGTCTTTAATGAGGTTTGTTTTTCATGAAGTTGTTTTTCTTAAACTTTTCAAATGCATTTGTTCCACAGAAAAAAAGTGACAGGAGAAGGGGAGCAGATGACATTGCTAATGCAGAAAACCTTGAGTTTTTTCAATTATAAACTAAGGATAAGTGTATATGTGGGTTGCATATGCATATGCGTTAATTTCAACATGCATACATACACACATGTGTGTGCATACCCACAAACACACTCTCACGCCCTTATATTTACAGTAAACCTCTTTAACCTTGAACTCTAAAAGCAATCTTTCAAGTTTAAAGAAACCAAGCATGCCAGCTGCACTTTTCAGAGTTATAAGCATGATAGAGATTGTTTTCTGGTGTAGGGAAAGTATGAATAAGACTTTCACCAGTCTTTTGCTGTATCAGACAGGATTCAATATTGTTACATCAAAAGTGAGTGATCGTATTTGCTGGAGTGTTATTCATTCGTGTTCACAGGTGATTTCAGGGTGGGAGAGATAAAGTAAAATAAAGTGAAACAATGAAATATGCTTGTGAGAAACATGTAAGGGACCAAGGGCAAAGGTACAAATAAGGGATAAAAACATATGTGCACTCATATACTAACAATACATACATGTGTATATATGTTTGCCTGTATGTGTAAATATTTACATGTGTATGTCTGTTTTCATTACTTTGCATCACAATTAACTCCATGCCAAAAATAGTTAATAAGGACAGTGCATTCATTTTATTTTCAAAGCCACTGTTGATGTTTTCAACAATTCTAATTTTTGGGACTCTGATCAGCATTTAAAATGCATACTGTTTTCTGCCATCCCCTGAGGATATTAAACTATGAGATGCATTTATAGAAATAGTTTCCAAATGGTCTCTCTAAATGAAATCAGTTTTCCTCTAAGAATACATATTACAGATAATCTTTAAATTCATTGAGAGTCCTTGACTATGGAATATAATAAAAATCAATTGTACAAAAGGAAGCCAACTGCAGCATTACATAAAAGTAGCATTGCTTTACAAACCCCCCATTTTATTGTTTTGCTCTAGGCAAAGGATAATACTGGATGTGGTAAGTCATCTACAGCTATAGCCTCTCGTCTTTGTGTAAATAGAGTCAAAGAATCATACCTTGACCTCAATATTATTAGCTTAGGTGAAATCACAAAAGGTTTTTTATGTGAAAAAAAGGTTTGAATTGGCCATGCAAAATTAATATTAAGTTTCCTGTCCTCTACCTCATTACCTTGGTAGATAGCAAGTATTAAAGGCAGTGAAGCATAGAATCAGTAACCTGGGTCTTTGCCATTTCTGCAGTGCTGCAGATCCACATTTTATATAATTTAGACAGAAATTATGTATGTTGAGTGTGCTTTCCTGGAATATACTGTAAGTGCACTGGGCTAAAAATTATAGCTTTATTATGATACTTTCAGGTTCTGCTCCTTAAAATTATGAGCAAAAACTACTGTTATTAACAAGCAGAACTGAAAAACTAGTGAACATGATGAAAAGAATATCTGTTTATTTTACTCAGTATCTGTGTATACACAAATCTCAACTTGTTTTCCTCTTCAGAATTTTCTAAAAAGGAATATAAAGCCAAATTTTTATTTGGAATCCATATAAAAATATGAAGCCAACTGTAGGTCTGTAAGAACTGTCAGTCTTCCTAGCACATTTCATTTTTAATTTAAGCTTTCTTTCATTAATAGCTTTTCTTTACTCATCACCTCCATTTCTAAATATATCTCTCTATCTCACCTTACTCAGCGGCCTTAATTGTAATATTTCACTTGTTTTTTTTTTTGTTAGCAACACATTTGTCTTTATATCACCTCAATTTTATTTTAATTTTTAAAATTTGTTTTCTTGTTTACATCATTCACTTTCATGACATTTTTGAATTACAAATTTTCTCCCCATCTTTCCCCTGCCCCAACCCTAAAACATCCATTCCATTGTAAAGCCCCTCCCCTGCTCTGTTCTCTTGCTTTCTGGTAGGGCAGGGAGGGTCTCCCTATCCCAGCCCCTGTATATCTTAATTCCTAGTTGCAGGTCTTGCAGAACTTTAAATTCTAGATTCTTTCTATTCCTCCCTTGTCACCCATCCCCACTGGAAGGACAATCACCTTTTATTGAAAACCACTAATATTAACTATGTCAGATAGTATGTGAAATAGTTCATAGCTGCCTACTACTGAATAAGAAAAGGAGGAAGCTATGTTTTCTCAAGTCTTTTTGGGGACAAGCTTAGTTATCAAAATTATTTGGCAAATCAGTTCTTTGTCCTAATTTGCATTGTTGAAATAATTTTGTATTTTGTATCCCTGACTCTGCATACTTCAGTTTGCTTCAGGTCATATTCAACATATTGATCATCTTACCTCACAGGACTATTTCATTCTATAAACTATGATTTGTCTAGTCATTTCCTATGGGTACCAACTTTTTTTTATAGTATTTTACAAAAATGTTGCTAGGAATATCATGGCATGTACTGCAACTTTTTTTCTGTTCTTGGCTTCCTGATAGTATATATCTGCCATTTAGACCTCTGGGATCTATTGATAAGAAAATCTTAGTTTTTCTCCAAAGTTACAAATGGCTTTCCAGAAGGATTAAACTAATTTACAATGGTTGAAATATTGTGGATATAGAATATTATTGTACCAATCTTCCCATGACCTCTTCAATATGTGTAATATCTATCACTTGTTGTTCTTGCTAATTTGTTGTCTGACAGAAATTAAAGTGAAAAAAATCAGTATCTTTTGGTTTCCACAGATCTGGATGATGGAGATCATTACATCCTCAGAAAGGATGTGCACATATAAACATTCTGCTTAGTATCATGAGTCTTCAGTCTTTTCTAAAGAAAAAAATCAGTATTGTTCCCAATCATGTTTCATCTACTCTTGGTGGATTGGGCTAATGGATCATGCATCTTCAGTAGAGAAAGTATAGCGTACTCTGTGCAAGCTAGCTTGTTCGATCCCTTCTCCCTTTCTCAGTCAAATGTGTACATAACGTGGACTCTATTCATTATTATTTTTTGTTCTTTTTTCGCTTGTGAAATTTCACTTATAGTCTCATCCCAAATTTGAAATTGCTCTCTCCAAAGTAATTGCCAATATTTTGCTTGCCTAACGTAATGATCTTTCCTCATACTTAATCCTTCTTGACTGATCTACCCTACACTTGACATTGTTGTCTATACTTACCTCCTGTCTTCTCACTGGGTTTTCATGACACCACTCTTTCAATTCTTTTCTTGCCTTTATGACTCTTTCAGGTCTGTTTTTCTGACTCATCATTCAAAACTTGTGGATATTGTTCAAATCTTTCCTGTCTTTTTGGTGACTTCATTAGACCTCATGGATGTAATTAGCATCTCTATTCAGGTATATATACACACATATATGTGTATTATACAGACATTTCTCTCTTTTTCCTGTTTCTATTTTATTTTAGTAGTATTTTATTTTCCCCAAGTATATTCAAGACCATTTCAGCATGAATTTTTGCAAGATTTGTGAGTTTAAAATTTCCCTACCTCCCTCTACTACATCTTCTGAAAACGGTAGACAATTTGATATTGGTTATATGTGTATTGTCATTTAAAATATATTTCCATATTATTCATAGTGTGAAAGAAGAAGCATATTAAAAGGAAATAAACCATAAAAAGAATAAAGTAAATGAAAAAAGAATATGCCTTGTGTGCATTCAGAGTAAGTTAATTTTTATCTGAATGTGGATAACATTTTCCTTTGTGAGTCCTTCATATTTGTCTTGAATAATTATTTTTCTGAGAAGAGCTGAGTCATTCACAATTGTTCATCACACAATGTTACTGATACAGTGTGCAAAGTTTTCCTGGTTCAGTTCATTTCACATTGCATCAATTCACACAGGGTTTCCTTTACAGGTTTTCCTGTTACCCAACTGCTTATCATTTCTTATGGAACAACTGTATTCCATTACATTCATATATCATACCTTGTTCAGTCATTTCCCAGTTGATGAACATCCCATCAATGTCCAGTATTTTGTCATCATGAAAAGGTCTACTATCAATATTTTCCACATGTAAGTTTTTTCTTCTTTTTTATGATCTCTTTGGGATACAGACCTGATAGTCATATTGCTGGATCAAAAGGTATACATTGTCTGGTTGCCCTTTGGGCATAATTCCAAATTGCTCTCTAGAATGTTTGGATCAGTTCACAACTCCACCAACAGTACATTAATGTTCTAATTTTCCCATGTCCTCTCCAACATTTATCTTTTTCCTTTTTTGTCATGTTAGACAATCTGATAGGTGCGAAGGGGTATCTCAGAGCTGTTTAATTTTTATTTCTCTAATCCAAAGTGATTTAGAACACTGTTTCATATGACAGTAGGTAGTTTTGATTTATTCATCTGAAAACTGCCTGTTCATATCCTTTGACCATTTATCAGTTGGGAAATGACTTGTCTTCTTATAAGTTGGATGTGGTTATCTAAATATTTGAGAAATGAGGTCTTTAACAGAGGCGCTTGATGAAAAGATTGTTGCCCGACTTTCTGCTTTTCTTCTAATCTTTTTTACGTTGCTTTTGTTTGTACAAAACCTTTTTAACTTAATATAATCCAAACGGTCTATTTTACATCTCTGTCTCTTGTTTGGTCATGAATTCTTCCCTACCGCATGGATATGACAGGTAGACTATTCCTTGCTCTTCTAATTTTCTTATGGTGGTACCTTTAATGTCTAAATCATTCCCCCATTTTGATTTTATCTTGCTAAATGGTGTGAGATGCCGGTCTAGACCTAGTATTTGTCCTATAGTTTCCAGTTTTCCCTGCACTATTTTGTTAAATAGTGAGTTCTTATCCCAGAGGCTGGAGCCTGGGCTTGTCAAACATTACATTACTATAGACATTCATTAGAGTATCTTAAATACTAAGTCTATTCCACTGATTCACCCTTCAATTTCTTAGTCAGTACTAGACAGTTTTGATGACTACTCCTTTATAATATACTTTTTGACCTCACATGGCTAGGACATCTTCCTTGTATTTTTTAATTTGCCATTAATTCCCCCGATATTCTTGATCTTTGGTCCTTCCAGATGAATTTTGTTATTTTTTCTAGCTCTATCAATATTTTGATTTTGCTAGTTTGATTTTGGCACAGAACAAATTAGTTTAGGTAGAATTGTCATTTTTATTATACCATCTCAGCCTACCCGTGAACAGCTGACATTTTTCCAATTTCCTAGATCTGAATTTATTTGTGTGAAAAGTATTTAATTGTGTTCATATAGTTTCTGGGTTTGTCTTGGCAAGTATTGTTTGTAGTAATTTTAAGTGGAATTTTTCTTTCAATCTCTTGCTGCTTGATTTTGCTGGACATGTTAAAATTGTTGATGATTTATGTGGGTTTTTCTTACATTCTGCAATTTTGCTAAAATTGTTTATTGTTTCATGTAGTTTTTTACTTAATTCTCTAAGGTTCTCTAAGCATACAGTCATATCATCTGCAAAGAGTGATCATTTTGTTTCCTGCATGCCTATTCTAATTCCTTCAATTCCTTTTTCTTCTCTTATTGCTATAGCTGATATTTGAAGTATTATATTGAATAATTGGGATGATTATGGGTAACCTTGTTTAATCTTATTAGGAAGTCCTCTAACTTCTCCCCATTACAGATGCTTGCTGATGGTTTTAGACTGATACTACTTATCATTTTAAGGAACTCTCCCTTTATTTCTGTGCTTGCTGGTGTTTTTAATAGGAATAGGTGCTTGATTTTTTACAGCAAAAAAAAATCAGCACCTATTGACATAATAATATGATTTTTCTTAGTTTTGTTATTGATATGTTCAATTATGTTGATAGTTTTTCTAATATTGAACCAAGTCTGGATTCCTGGTATAAATGCTACCTGGTCACAGTGGTGTATTACTTTAATTGCCTTGGTAGGATTTTGTTCAAGTTTTTTGCATTGATATTCTTTAGGGAAATTGGTTTATAATTTTCTTCCTCTGATTTAGCTCTTTATGGTTTAGGTATCAGCAACATATTTGTGTCATAAAAGGTGTTTGATGGGATTTCTTCACCTATTTTTCCAAATAGTTTATATAGTAACAAAATGAATTGTTCCTTAAATATTTGTTAGGATTCACTTGTGGACTTATTTGAATCTGAGAATTTTTTGCTATGGAGTTCATTAACAACCTGTTCAATTTATTTTTCCAAGATTGGGTTATTTAAGCATTTGGTTTCCAGATCTGTTAATCTAGATGATTTATTTTTTTTCTAAATTATGATCTATTTCACTCTGTCAGATTTATTGCCTTATGATTGGGAAAAATATTTCCTAATAATTGCTTTAATTTCTTCACCATTGGCAATGATGTCACCCTTTTCAATTTTGATAACGGATACTTTGTTTTCTTATTTTTAATCAAGCTAGTTGCTTATTTATCTTTTATTTGTCATAAAACCAGTTCCTGGCTTTATTCATTAGCTCAATAGGATATTTTTTTCTTTCATTCTTATTAGTTTCATCTTTGATTTTTAGGGCTTCAATTTGTTTCCCAATTAGGGATTTTTAATTTGTTCTTTCTCTAGTTTTTTTTTTTTTAAGTTGCATATCCAGTTCATTGATCTGTTCTTTTTTTCATTTTGTGGATGTAAGAAGTAGAAAATTAATTTTCTCCTAAATACTGCTTTGACTGCATCCCATAAATTTTGGGATGTTTTCTCATTATTGTCATTCTCTTTGTTGAAATTATTGTTTATGTAATTTGTTCTTTGACCCAATCATCTTTACCATTAGATGAGTTAATTTCCACTTAATTTTTACTCTTTCTAATATCCTTTGTTGGATATAATTTTATTGTATTATGAACCAAAAAGAATACATTTTAAAAAATTTCCCTTTCCTAAGTGTGTTTCTCCCTGTTTCAAGTGTGTTTCTTATAAACAACATGCTGTAGAGTTCTACTTTTTCCAGTCACCTGCCTCAGAACTGTGAGGAGAGCTTTCTTTCCACAGCCTTGACAAGCCCTGCCTCACCAGTTTCTCACCCAAGGACCAACACCCAAGAGTGTGACCCAGAGACAAGCAAGGCGAAGCAAGAGAATCCTGACTCAGAGCCAGCAGAGAGATTCCTGCAAATGCCCACTGGACAGTCACTTCATCCCCTATGATCTGTAGCCCTGGAACCAGAAGCACCAGCAGCGGCAGCAGTTACTGCCATCATCACCTCCACCACTCCAGGGGTGGGAGCCTGGCCGTACTTTCCTCTCATCCTGGATCAACAGCATTCCCCACTGACCTTTTACTTTCAATTTGGTTGAGAAGTTTGGAAACCACTACAGCTGCCAGTGATTGACTCTCTTAAAGTCTGCTTCACCCAGTCTGTGCCCCAGGTCTGGGCCAGGACAACTCATGCGGGACCTCTCCCTGCTCCCAGCATAGTGTGATAGACCCTTCCTGTGGGCCTGGCAGGATGCCATCAGTGGGAGATTTGTTTCTCTCTATCTCTTTGTGGGTTCTATAGCTCTAAAATTTGTTTAGAGTCATATTTTACAGGTATTGGAGATGGTTAGAGCAGGAGCTCAAGCAAGTTACTGCTTACTGCACCATCTTAGCTTGCTTCTTTATTTTCTTTCTTTCTTTCTTGAGCAGGTAGCTCAGGGCAGTTGGAGTTAAGTGACTTGTCCAATGTTGCATGGCTAGTAAGTTTGTCAAGTGTATGAGGCCATATCTGAACCCAGGGTCTTCTGGCTCCAGGGCTAGTTTTCTATTCACTGTGCCACTTAGCCCCTAAAGTTCTGGTTTTTGATCCTCTTTGCTATTCACTTCCATTTTATGGAATAATTCATCCTATTCACAATCACAGTTTTGAATACTTTGTGTTTCCTTGCATTCTATTTTTCCTCCTGTTCATCCTCTCCATTCCCCCTTTCTCTTCTCATCAGTATTTTACTTCTGTCTACCTGTCACCTCTCCTGATCTGTCCTGCCTTCTTTCAGTCCCCAGCCCCACCCCCTTTGGTTAATCTGCCCTCCTATTTTTCCCTGTCAGTAAGATAGATGTCTGTATTCAAATCATTGCTCATATTATTCCTTCTTTGATGTGATGCTGATCAGTGTAAGGTTCAAGGAACATCCATTGCCCACCTTTCCTTCTTCCCCCTCCACTATAACAGGTTTTTCCCACATCTGTGAAATAATTTACCCCATTCTACTGCCCCCTTCATTCTGCACCCAGTGTTCTCTTTCTCACCCCCTTTTTATTATAATTACAATTGTAATAAATATATTATAACTATATTATAATTATGTAATTATATTATATAATTACAATCCTCCTTGTATCTGGTCTGTGTATTTTTTCTAACTGTACTATTAGTAATTCAAATTTTAATAATTAGGAATATAATCTCCTGATGTAGGGATGCAAGCAGTTTAGCTCTTTTGAATCCCTTCTGTATTTTTTCCCTTTCTCTATTTTTAGATTTCTCTTGGGTTGTGACATTGGAGATCAAATTTTGGGTTTAATTCTAGTCTTCTTTTTACGAAAGCTTGAAATCCTTCTATTTCATTGATTTATCTTTCTTGTACCTTATGTATTAACTTTGCTGGGTAAGTGATGCTTGGTTGTAGTCCTAGGTCTTTACCTTCTGGAATATTATGTTCCATGAACTAAAATCCTATAATGTTGCAGTTGTTAAATGCTGTGTAGTCTCTAACTTTTAAGGTATTGTTTTCCTCAATTAATTTTAACACCCCTTCATTTAGCCAATCCTACTTCTTAAGCAGTTTTTTTCTAACCTATTGACTCTTTTCCTCCCTCCCTAATTCCCTTGTATCATTCTCATTTTTCTCTGTTTTCCTTCTTCCACTCTTAGAAGATTTTGAAACTCCCTTTTGTTCTCTTCCATGAATTCTTTCTGGGATTAAGATTACTTCCCTTTTTCTTTGGGGTTTTGCCCATTGATGTTTTGACATTGCTAGCCTTTTTGGCTTCATATTCCTGTCACTGTAATAACTTCCTGTTTCAGATTTTGTTGTTGTTCTTGCAGTTAGTTTTTGCATATCTTCTGGCCTATTTTCCTTTAAAAAAATGAGCTCTGCTCTAAGGGTAAAAGGGACATTGTCTCAAGCTTCTTATGCCAGGGGCTGCAGGCACTGTTTGTTTATCTGATGCTGCACTGGTTCCCCGAGGCCCATGGAGAACATTCATGTCTGGCCTTTTCCTTATGAAGGGGAGTGGAGGGTGGCTGGAGTTGGAGGCTATTTGATTCTGTCAACTTCCCTGCTGCTAAACCAGGGTCCTAGTGGTAGTATCTGGTGTATGCTAAGCCTAGTGAGGCCAGTTTATGCATTTCCCCAGAGCCATATTTAAGAATGTGGGTTTGTTTTAGGATGCTATTTTATGGTTGTTTGGAGGTGAATAAAGGAGAGTTAAGGCAATTTCCATCTTACTTTGCAATCTTTGCTCCTGGAATCCTACCTATACCTATACCTATACCTATACCTATACCTATACCTATACCTATACCTATACCGATACCGATACCGATACCGATACCGATACCGATACCTATACCTATACCTATACCTATACACACATGCATCTGCATACACATATACCCATACACAAACATATGCATGTATGTATAAATATATGTGTGTATATATGTATGTATATATGTGTGTATGTGTGTGTGTACCTATACACACAAAAGTATCTATGTGTATGCACATATGCATGGAGATATATGCATTATATAAACACAAATGTATGCATGTGTATACATCATATATACATATATTTTTTCTTTATTTAGGTAATGATAGAAGGAAAGCTCTATCAGTCTGTCACTGAAACTTCAATCATATACGACCAATTGTCAGGTGGGAACTTCAAAATGTATATCCCAGAAACCTCTTAATTTAAACATGCTTAAAGTAAATTGTATATCTTTACTTCTGTTCCTTCCTCCTCCCTTCCAATTCCAAACTTCCTTATTTCTGTCAAAGGTGCTACCATTCTTCCAGTGTTCCATCTTCATGACATTGGTGTTGTCCTTGATTTTTCTCCCTTACCTCACACACCCAAACAGTTCCCAAATCTTATTGTTTCTATGACCATAGCATCTTTTTTCATCTAAGTCAATCTTTCTATTTACACAGGCGTCACTCTATTTTAGGGTCTTATCACCTCGGTCCAGATTATTGTTACAACTTCATAATTTGTTTGCTTTAAGTTTCTTACCATTCCAGTCCATTAGACTCAGTTCAGCTACTTAAATGTTTTTTTTTCTAAAGCACAGATTTGATCATGTCACTCCCCTGCCAATATAGGATATTCCATAGGAATGGAGATGATGGCACAGTAGGGCACTGGAGATCCACTTTTTGCTTTAAGAAACAAAATCTCCAAGTCTTGCCTATATTAGGTTCTAAAACAGTGAAGTTTCCCAAAAGAAGTAAACAATCTCTAAAGAGGTAAGATAGGTAGAAAGAGATGCAATTCTATGGAAATGTGAATTCAAGGAAAAATAGAAAAACTCAAAAGAGATTTGGAATTTCTTGTAGTGACAGCAGAACTAGTATTAAGCAGTAGTCAGATCTCTATAAAGTCTTTCTCATCTTTGTCTACTGCTGACAATAAAGCAAATGGAGTCCTAGAGGAGACAGGGAATAGAACAACTCTGTTGAAATTTTCACTTCAGGTGAATTAATACTAGATAGGGAATGTCTTTTCTCTTCCCTCTATCTCTTCCCTCTATAAAGACAGCATGTGTTAAATCCAAAGCTCACTTGTACTTTAAAGGTGTGTATATGTATGCATATGTATATATTCATATATGTATATTTAATTAGCAGTGAATTTAGACTTATGGTAAAATGTCTTTGAGGCAGTGAAGTGGTGCACTAGATAGAGAGTTGGACCTGGAGTCAAAAATACTCATCAAATCTGGCCTCAGACATTTACTAGCTGTGTCGTCCTGAGCAAGTCAATTAATGCTGTCTGCCTCAGTTACTCATCTGTAATGAAGTGGATAAAAATGACAAAGCACTCCAGCATCTTTGCCAAGAAAATATCAAATAGGGTCACAGAGTCAGTTGTGACTGAAATGGCTGAACAAAATTTAAAAAGCATCATTGAACAAAGCATTTTCTTATTCATAAACATATTACTCTTGAGAATGGGGATCAGAGGAAAGAAAAGCAATCATCATATTATCTTTATGTAGTAAATAAGGTGCACAAGTCATTTTCATTAGTGGCAGTTAGCCTCTGATAATTTTATTTTCCCATACTTCTTTCACAGATGTTTAAAAGTCTTATAAAACCTTCAAAGTTGGAGAGAAGACAATGAATAAAGGAAAGTCATGCTCATGAGGAGAGCTATAGGAAGAAATCGGGAAAGGGTGACTCCTTCTAAACATGCGTATTGTCAAAGAGGAAGTCACTATGTTTCCTTTCAAATAAAACACCTACAACTCACAAAGCACTATAATAGGTATAGAATTTCTTAGAAATATAACACCATCTTACCTTTATATAAAACTTGGTAGCTTCACATATGTTACTTTACAACCCTATGAGGTTGGTTGGGGTATGCATCATATCTCTTTGACAGATGAAGAAACTGAGATTCAGACAGGTTGTCTTGCCCAGTGTTCTGTTAACTACTTAGTGCTGAATCTTGGCATCTGAGCTCACATTTTTGATGGTTCCGGGCTCTTTCCACTTTTCTATTCTGTGGTCATCATAAACATATTAAAGGAGTAAGCATGATCAAATGTTCAGAGAGGGGAAAGAGTTTATGACTAAACAAGGAATAAAGAAGGACAAATAGAATAAATTCTCTACCTTGAGTACATATTAAAATGGTTTTGCCCAAATAAACTAGTGCAGGTAAAATTAGAAGATGAAAAGTTACTTGTTTCTACTAGTCTTGTTAAATATTCATGAAATCAAAATTTAAATTACTTATTAAGCTAAGATGAGAGACACTGAACTCCAAACACTTGTTGTTTCTTTGTTTATACACGCATGCCTATACATTTGTCTGTATTGAATTACTTGCTACCCATTTTCCATGAATTCATTAAATCTTTTTCTTTGAGATACAATAACTGAGATAATTTGCTTATTCTACAAGGGTGTGATGCAGTACATCCTTACTCACATTCTTCCTTAATCTATTTCCTTTAGACCGAAAGGGGGATTATAGAACTCACTGGGAATATTTCTGAGGAACTGGAGTTGGTGATAATTAGGGAAACATGAATCAGAAAAGGAATACTATTAACTTCATCTCTTCTAATCTTAAATTAATAATAATTTCTCAGTGTGCTTGGTAAGACTTGATACCAGTACTGTAGACTGGGCCAATTTTCTTATCTTGCAGAAAGCAATAGTGCCAAGGAAGAGAGGGCAAGCCTGATTCACTTGGCAAATAGAAATTCAGTGAATTGGGGGTGGAGCCAGGATGGTGGAGTAGAAGCACAAACTTGGTGTGGGTTCCAGCTCCAAACAATTCTA
Source organism: Pseudocheirus occidentalis (assembly GCA_028646575.1). Lineage (NCBI taxonomy): Eukaryota > Metazoa > Chordata > Mammalia > Diprotodontia > Pseudocheiridae > Pseudocheirus > Pseudocheirus occidentalis. The sequence goes on along the minus strand of JAQQSW010000447.1, from coordinate 5,563 downwards.
ATACCTGTATAAAAATGACTCTAATCAAATTTTAAAACTACAGAACCCACAAAGTGAAAGGGAGAAACAAATCTATCACTGAAGACAACTGGCAGACCAACAGTAAAGGTCTATCACAGTGTGCTGGGAGCTGAGTGCAGTCCCACAGGAGCCACACAGTTCCAGCCCCAGAGTGGCCCCGACCAGGAGCCAGAGCAGGATTCAGGACAGTGAATAAACAGCAGCTGTGGTGGCTTACAGCCTTCTCAAACATCAAAGACAAGGTAAAAGGTCAGTATAGAACTTTGTTGGAACAGGGTTGGGGGAACAGAAGAGTGAGCTCTGGCTGCTTGCCCCCAGGGCAAGAAGCAGCTGAGGAGTGGTAGCTGCACTGCTTGGCTGCCTCAGGAGCTCCTGGCCTGCAGATTGTAGGAGGACCAAGTGACCATTCAGAGGGCAATCACTCTTGCTTTAACCTGCTCGGATTGTGGTCTTGGGTGGTGGTCCTCCAGTGTGTGACCAATGAGCCAGAGCTTGTGGGGGCTGTAGAGATGGCACCCTCCTAATAGCTCTAGCATCTGCAAAAACCCCAGAAATTTGGGACAAAGCTCTTTCCATTCCAGAAGCCGAGTTCTACCATGGCAAAGAACTTAGGGATCATGTAATTGGCTGGCAATATGACAAAGAGCAGGGAGCAAAAAGGGACCATAGAATCCTTTTTGGGTGACAAAAAGGATCAAGGCATGGAGTGGGAGGAAGACAGTGAAGTCAGAACTACTGCATCAAAAGCCTCCAAGAAAACTATGAACTGATAACAGGCCATGGAGGAGCACAAGAAGGGTTTTGAAAATCAAGTAAGAGAAGTAGAAGAAAAATTGTGAAGAGAAATGAGAATGATGCAGGAAAATCATGAAAAGTTAGTAAACAGACCGCTAAAGGAGATCCAAGAATACATTGAAGAAAATGATACCTTAAAAACTAACTCAATGGGCAAAAGAGTTAGTGAAAGAAAACTTTATTGATATTCAGTGACAAACAAATGCTTCATCATATCATGATCATCGTGGGGTGAGAGGTGGGGTAAGGGGGTTTGCTGATGGAGGAAGCGGATCATGGGAGGAGTACACAAAGGCAGAGGGGACAACTCTAACCAATTCAAATGGCAAAAGAGGCCCAAAAAGCCAATAAGGAGAAGAATGCCTTACAAAAACAGAATTTGCCAGATGGAAAAGAAATATCAAAAAACTCACTGAAGAGAATAACTCCTTCAAAATTAGACTGGAGCAATTGGAAGCTAATGACTTTATGAGAAATCAAGATACTATAAAACAGATCCAAACAAGTGAGAAAAAATAGAAGGCAATGTGAAACATCTCATTGGAAAAAAACACTGACATGGGAAATAGATCCAGGATGGATCATTTAAAAATTATTGGACTACCTGAAAGCCATGAGTGAAAAAAAAACCTAGACACCATCTTTTAAGAAATTATCAAGCGAATTTGCCCTGATATTCTAGAACTAGAGGCAAAATAGAAATTGAAAAAAATTCACCAATTGGCCCTTGAGAAAGATCCCAAAAGAAAACTCGAAGGAATATTACAGCCAAATTCAAGAGGTCCCAGGTCAAGGAGAAAATATTGTAACCAGTGAAGAAAAAACAATTTGAGTATTGTGGAAACACAATCAGGATAACACAAGACCTAGCAGCTTTTACCTTAAGGGATCCAAGGGCTTGGAATATGATATTCCAGAAGTCAAAGGAGCTGGAACTAAAACCAAGAATCACCAACCCAGAAAAACTGAGTGTAAGGCTTCGAGGAAAAATATAGTCATTTGATGATATAGAGGATTTTCCAGCATTCTGGATGAAAAAAAAACAGAGCTGAACAGAAAATTTGACTTCCAAATACAAGAAACAAGAAAAGCATGAAAAGGCCTCTAACCCCTCAAGAACCAAGATGCAACCTCTGAAGAAAGAGTTCTTCCACACTGTTCATGAGCTCATTGACCTCCATCTGCTCCTGCAGGACAGTATCTCTATGTTCCTCAGCTCTCGACTTCTTCAGCCACCAGACAATCATCTAAGTCTGTCTTCCTTGTTGGAATCTCAGTGCCTTAAGCATCCCAGAGGCCACAAGAGCTTTAGCCTTCTACCCCCTTGCCCCTGGAACCCTCTCCAAAGGTTTAAAATATCCCCCATTTTTAAAGTGATTTTAAGAGGATAAGTATAGAGCAAATGGCCTTGCTTTTTCAGATTCCATGTATCTCACCCCCACACTGATGTCCCAAATATCCTTTCCTGTCTGGCTTGACCTAATCCTGTCACTCTTATTTTTATATATATATACACACACACTTATACTTATCTATTTACACATACATACATATTATATATATAACATGTATGTGTATATATGTATACACACATATACACACATGCACACATACATGCATATATACATGCATACATACATGCATATACACACACACACACACATACATATATCACTATCTGTCACTTCCCCAGATATTATCGCAGAACAATGCAAGCAGCCTCCTCTCTTCCTCAATTGTCTTTTCTGGGTTATTTCCTTGGCCCCAACAGGAACAGACGACAATCACCCCAGAGGCTAATTGATGGCATCTGTAAGTGAATTCCTTAAAGAACTCACCATTAGGGACAACAGAACAAGCAGACCGGCAGCCTCTCAAAGGTTAAGCTACCTTCAGGAATAGACCACCACCAGGAAGCTGACCTCTGGGGTCTTTACTTCATGCTACTTGTTGAGGTTATGCCTTATCCAGACCCAGTGAATGATTGCCTTAAATCCAGTAAGTTCCCTTGGCTAGCCAGGTCTCCTTTCATTTTAATGTGCCTTATAGATGAAGCTTATATCTCATTTGAATTTTCTTTTCTGTATGGCCTTCAAGCCAGATTCTTGGAGAGAAGAGCGTTAAGGGGATTACCAACCACCATGGGACACTGTAGACTTGTCCCCTTTGCCTTTGTGTACCCCTCCCATGATCCACCTTCTCTATCAGCAAATCCCCTTACCCCACCTCCCACCCCATTGTGATTATGATATATGAAGTATTTGTTTGTCACTGAATATCAATAAAGTTTTCTTTCACCCCCTACCAAAAAAAAAAAGAAATTCAGTGAATTCCTTTTCAGGGGAGGGATGGAAGAGAAATAAAATAATTACTGACTTCAATATGCAATCATCTCTATTTTCCTCCAAATACACACAAAAATTTTGGCTGTGTTTTGACAGGAATATTCATATGTTGATAAACTGGAACACAATATTTAGAGATTTGGGCTTTTTTCCCTTAGTAGTAGATAAAAGATAATGGAGTTTATGAATGCTGTAGTCTATATTCTTGAGTAATTTTTGTTAGCTTGCTAGAATGTAGAAGAACATTTCCTAAAATAATTGAACATGTCACAGCTTTAAAACTAAAAACAAGCAAATAAATAAACAAAATCTCAAGGAGGAATTTAATTGACAGACCTAAGCAATGTTATAGTTATTATCATTAGTAGCAATAATAGTGGTATTATAGCATAGATTTCATAATACATGTTTATCCAATGAATTAGAGCAATGTTTCTCAACCTTCCTAATGCTGCAATCCTTTAATACTCATATGTGGGCGTATCTGCCTGTGGGCGGACCCGCCTGGAGACAGATAGAGGAGTGGTGTCTCTGTTCCTAAGAACTTTGGAAATATGTGCATTCTGATGGTCTTAGGTGACCCCTGTGGCCCCTGTGAAAGGGTCATCTGACCCCCAAAGTGTCGTGACCCACGGTTGAGAACCACATTTGATCTTTTATTTTCAAAATAAAATGTTTGATTCTTTTTGTCAGCAAAATAGCTCATTATTGTTACCAAATGCTTACCTTTTTTATTTCCCTCCCTTTCTTCTTACCCAATTAAAATCTTAAGATGGCATTATTTGACTCACTCAGTGGCATATAGAATGTTAACTTACAAAAAGACATTGAGAAAAGAGCACAAATTCACTGTTTACATATGAATATTCCAGCCTTTCTTGAATTTATTGTAAGTAGGAAAGAAAGCATGTGGTATCAGATATGGTAGCTGGTGATTCATTTTCATTAGATTTTGTTTTTCATTATTACATTGTAGGGTTCTGAGGGTGGAACTGAGAAATAATGAGTGAAGAAAAATACAACAAAAAGTTAAATGAAACATCTTTATCAACGACATTGAGGGAATTCAGTACCCCCTGGCTATGTATATGTCCGTCTGTCCACATATGTCTACAGTGTATATATGTATGCATGTGTGTAGATATATGTATATATGCATAAATACATACATGAAAATGAAAAAATGTTACATTTAAAATTTGTTTATTATATTTACAATTTATAATTGGCTTGTATTAAAACTCCAGTGATCTTTTTCTGTTAGCCTGTTCTGACATTTTTCAGAGTTTGGAGGTCAAGGAAGTTTGGGTTCATCTTTTGGATTTGTCAAGAAATCACATATACTTCTAGGTTCTAACAGGTCTGTGATGTCATCTACGTGGTCACTTTTCTCACCAGTGCATATCACAATGTCTTCCCATGTTGTTTTCCTTTGTAATGATTGCCCATATACTTCCTTATACTCCCACATGCCTTCCAGTGTGCTGGAGGCTCTGTTCTAATCTACTGATGTTAAGTGATAGCGATGTAATGTGTGGAGTGGCCATAAGTTATTCTTCACTCTCAGTTCATGAACTGTGCTTTTCCCCCCTTCTGGTCATACTTATTTTTTTAATTTCTTTTTATTTGTTTTCTTGTTTACATTATTCATTTTCATTACATTTTTTGAATTACAAATTTTCTCCCCATCTTGCCCCTCCCCCACCCCTAAAACAGCAATCCCCCTGTAAAGCCCCTCCCCTGCTCTGCTCTCCTATTTTCTGGTAGGGCAGGGAGGATCTCCCTATCCCAGCCCCTGTATATATTAATTCCTAGTTGCAGATATTGCAGAACTTTAAATTCTAGATTCTTTTGATTCCTCCCTTGTCACCCACCCCCACTGGAAGGACACTCAATTCAATACAGGCTGTGGATGTGTGATTATACAGGACGTCTTCATAGTGGACATATTGTGACAGTGATCATCTGTCTCTCCTTCCTATCCCTATTCCCCCCTTGTTCTGTTCTCTACTCTGTCCCTGTTTACTGAAGTGTGTGCTTCCAGCATCCCTCACGCAGACCCTGCCCTCCCCTCCATCATCCTCCCTCTCATCCCCATGCCCCCTACTCTCCTGTGTGACATGATGCCCAGTTTAGAGTTTATGCCATTTCTTCCCTAAGCCCAATTCAATGAGAGTAACTGAAAGTAAAATTGCAATAGTTATCCCTTGCCTTTCCTGTATGGGATGATTAACCCTATTTTGTCTCTCCCCGTCTCCTCTCATTCTAGTCCTCTCCCACCTCAGAATTTCACCTTTTAAAGTATCATCCCTTCACATTCAATTCATCCTATACCCTCTATATATACATATACACACATGCTCAGCTATGTATTCATACGCATGTAATGTTAATGAAATCAG